>JACEFO010002248.1:3000000-3211722 GCA_015342445.1 Digitaria exilis
TTTCATATTGTGGGGATTTTTTATTCTCTCAAACACGAATGTGAGCGGCGCATCTTTGTATTAATAAAGATAGGAAGAAGTAATAACCCGCTGTACCCACTATCAGATAGCAATAATATATGAATTGAAGATTATTTATCACCAATTTACTGGGCTAGGTTTGCAACAACGGCAATCTCTCATGGCAGATTGTCACCCACCGTTATTGTCAGAAAAATAAATTCTAGTTACATGTTGCAGCCTTGCAGGTATCTTTTCTAGTCATAAGTTCTAATAATGTTCTATACACAACATGTTGCTGATTTGACATTTTTCTACACAAGCAGGGCGAATAAACAACCTCTCTCTCCATGCTTTTCTTCTTTCGTATTGCAATCAGTCACTAACATGTACTACTCCCTCCGTCCATGAATCTCCGTCGCCTAAGCAAAAAGATTTTTTCCAAAAATCTCCGTCGTCTTAGGCGGGACCATGGGCGTCGCTTCGTCCCCAGGACCTTGCTACTCCTCGTATGCGCTGCTGCGGTCGTTCTCCGTCGCTTGAAATACGCCCTATGTCTCCTCCGTTAGGAATCCATCCTTCCGTCTCTTCCAGTCGTTGCTGCTCTCGCTGTGGTCGTTCTTCATCGTCGCGACGTTGCCCCTCGCCAACAATCACGGTGGACTGCAGTGGAGCGCCATGGCAAAAACTCAAAACTCTGAGTTACAGAAACTCTAACTGAACATAAAGTGAATGAAAATGAGTGAGCCAACAAGCCTAGAAATTGACGCCATCTGTTGCTGCACCATCATCTTGCACTCCATCGATCTTCTGCACCTCCTTGCACTTCATCTGTGGCTTGGCGCCTTGCCTGCCTCATCTGCAACTATGGGATGCAAGTCGGCAGGTTCATGTGCTTCTTCATTCAGATCAATTCCTAATCTGGGCATCTAGTCGGAGGTGGAGAATGAAGAAGAGATGAGGTAGAGAGAGCACTGAACTCGCTTGGACGTTTTCCTGCCTCCTTGCCGACTTATATAGGCCATGAAAATTGAAAACAAAATTGTAGATTGGCGCCAACTGAAAACGAAATTGAAGAGTGGCTGAATTTTCGAATTTGGCTGCCAAATTTTCGTTGACAGATACACTATGCGCTCGCACGGTCGGACGCGGGAAAGAGTTCAGTGAAGAGAGGCTTATGTGCGAGCGCTCGATTAGGTGGCGGGAAAGGAGTTTTTAGCGGTCACGCCGGCCGTATGCGCGAGCGCGCGATGACGCAGCGCGGCTGCGTGGGAAACGGCGATTTAGCGGTGTTAAGCAATGCTTTCCTCGGGGAAACGAAGCGACGTCCATGCAATTAAACCAGACGGCGATTTATGGAAAAGCTCGTGGCCTTTAAGTGCACCTTGGTCTTTGCGTTGAAGGCTTAGGCGACGGAGATAAATGGATGGAGGGAGTAACATTTAACCCTTGTGGCAGTTAGTTTAAGATGCATAAAGGCTAAACATTGAGGAGGTACTCACAGTTCAAGATTTATCTGTATGAGGCATAAGGTTACTGAATGAAAATAATATACAATCCATCAACAACAACAACAACATAGCCTTTAGTTCCAAGCAAGTTGGGGTAGGCTAGAGATGAAATCCAAGAAACAAAGCTCAAGGCTCAGGCACGCTGATAGATAGTCTCCAAGCGCTCCTATCGAAAGCTACTTCCTTAAAAATATTCCACTCCTTGAGGTCTTTATTTACCGCCTCGTCCCAAGTCAATCTAGGTCTACCTCTACCTCTCTTTACATTATTGGCCCGCCCTAGGACCCCAGTATGCACCAGCGCCTCAGGGGGCCTCCGTTGGACATGTCCAAACCATCTCAGCCGATGTTGGGTCGATTTCTCCTCAATGGGTGCCACACCGACCTTCTCTAGAATATCTTCATTCCGAACTCTATCCCTTCTTGTTCGGAATGAAAACAGAAACAACTGAATAGAAAGTTAAATTTATGTCTAGGAAGAAGGCGACCAGATTGTTTCTCATAATTTCACAATAAATTCTTCCAGATTCTGCCAGAATATAAACACAATCTGGCAGGATGTTAGAAATAGGATAACCAGGTTGCCTTATTCCTGGGTATTATCAAAATCAGCTCGTAGCCTCCGAAAAAAGAAATGGCATACAGAAACTTTGACCAACACTGTGAATCATAAGGTTTCCAGTCCCAGAAATGTACTTTGTTTGATATAATTATTATCCAGGCCTTCTCCCACAGGTAGACGTGTTCGTTTTGGGATGGTACACTACAGTTGACTGTAATTCTCACTATTCCCACAATCTAAACCAATACCTGCACTCCTAACCAGTAGTATTTGATTGCAACAGCGGTGTGCTACTGCCTGCCGTTTTTTAGATGGCATATTCACGCCAAGAATCACCTCCGACAGAATTGATCGGTAAGGTCCACTACAAAAAGGCATGGAAACAAAACACTGGTGCAATGAGTGAGTAAACTAGTTCAACTCTACTACAACAAGGCATGGGATCACTCAAATTGCGTTCAACGCTCTCGGTGCCCACATACAGTAAAAGCGCGAGAACTAAGCATGGGCGAGTAATGATGGATCTAGCCCCAACACATGATCAGAGCCGCCGAAATCTACGAGAACTGGACAATTTACGGAGAAAGCAAAGCATCTGGTTGTGGTACCGACCTGAAGAGCGGGATCTGGAGGATGATGAGGAGGAAGTAAGCGCGGGAGGCGTAGATGGAGATCCGGCGGCTCGTCCACCCGCCGCCCACCCGCCGGCGCTGCACCTCGAATGACCCCGGCGCCACCTGTGCCAGCGACGCCGCCGAGGAGCTCGGCCTCACCTCCGCCGCAGCCGCCGCCGTCCTCTCTCTCCTCGTCGTTGGCGCCATGGCTCCCCTACACAGGCCTGCTTCCTGCTGCTTTCGTTACCAAGTCATGGGCTCAGGCGACCACAATGTATTTGGACTAACTGATCCAAATAGATGGGATCCATTATAGTTGGTCTATATAGTTATAGAACTTACACAATGTAGAAATTGAGATGCAATCAGCTATCTAATAAAAAAAGAGATGGCTGATAGAAAAGGACAACAATACCTGCGAGAGAGAGAGGAGAGAGGGAGAAGAGAGAAAAATTGTTTTTTATTCTATATGGGCTGCCCATAGCACTATGGGTATGTTGAAATAGATTCTCTCCTATGGACCAGTTACACAATGTTTATGCACTGGTTTGCAGTATTTTTTATTCCCTATGGACTGGTTTGGTGCTCCATTGTGGACGCCCTCGTGGCCGTGACGAAGGCTTAAACAAAAGGTTCATCAGATTGGATTAGATTAATTAATATGTTATTACTATATTTTTTTAGCAAAAGGGTAATACTATTATTACTATAGTGGATTGGAAAAGCTGTCGCATCAACGTTTCGACTGATTAATTGGGCTTCAATGTTTCACGGGCCTAACTAAACCTAGGCCGTGTTTTTGGGCCGGACAAAGTGAACCACTGGGGGAAACAAATGTGTCATTTTCTAACAAAGAAAATCATGGCAATAATAGAAAAAAAAAACTTGCATTAGCTATAAAGTTCGCGATATGTTAGCTCCACATGAATCTAATCAGTGCGTCTTAGCTGTTCGTGTTCTTACGCGTTGCCCATTTTCCTTACACCTTTCTCTCTTCCGAGGGAGCTTGCACCAAAAATGTTGACGCCGCACCAGCCGGCACATTCCTTATCATGCCGTGCCGACAAGCATGTATGTTGTCACACCTTTCTGCATTACGTATTTTTAATATCTTGTTGATATCACTCACACTCATGTAGGGATTATACCCATCAACATTTACCCAACGTGCGTGACAACCACGGGATTCCACGTGGTGGTCACCCTCTAGATCAAAGCTGATGGACACCACACCACCCTTTGCCAAACATTTTGGTTTGACGTTATCGGATGGCGTCCCTCCCAAGAGGCTATCTAAAAGGAGTCTCCCTCTCATCTGATAATGAGTGTGTGCGGCGTGCATGATTGCGTTTGATTGATGGCGCAAAGATGGCTTGTTGACCATCTGTCTGTTGTTATTGTTAATAAAGTCATCGCTAAATCTCTAATTCTCGTTGGCTTCTCGTCGAAACGAACATTCACTTCTGGGAGCCTGGGACTCCCTCTCTGCAGCGGACGATTGGGCTCACGCGCACCGAGTCACTCTGCACGGGGTCGGGGTGGACACCATCTCGATCGCTGCAAATTTGCAATACGCCAATACGTGCCTGCTCAGTGCTCAGTGCTCACCCACCCACCGCCGCGACGGCCCTGGCCCGTTGGCCTATTCTACCCTGCGCCAATGCCGCCCCAAACCGTCGGCTAGTCGCCTAGTCCACTGCCAGTGCCAGGAACCACCACTGCATTGCAATTGACAGCCCGCCTTCATGATTACCACATGCAAGGTGTGTGTTCGTCAATCACCTATCTGGAAGGCCCCAGTCAAACTTCGAGGAGCTAGTAGATGATGTAAGCTGCCTTTGAATGATGGCATTTCCTTTTCTATGGGAGTAGATAAAACTGCCTTTTCAAATTTGAATGGTGGCATGAAGGACAACCGTAAATTGTTGTGAAGAAGTGACGAACATCAAGGCTGTGTTACATAGACACGCACGTCTGAAATTTTTTTGGCCTGTCGACTTGTATCAGCGTGTCGATACGTGTCTGACACGATGCGACACGCACTAGATACGCCGCAGCCGCGTCTTAGGAGCAAGCTGGCGCCAGGCGAGTCAAGTAGACGAGGGCGTGGGCCGTGGGGAGGCGTCGTCGTGCCGAGTGGGTTCCCACATGGTGGAGGCGACGGCGGCGTCCGGCGGAGCAGGGAAGAGAGGGGAGGCGGCGGCCAGCGGAGCAGGGAAGAGAGGGGAAGCGGCGGCGGTGTCCTCCGGACCAGAGAAATGACGGGAGGAGGAGGAAGAGACGTCACGGGGAAGAGAAGAGAGGGAAAGGAGGTGGCGGTGGCTGGGAAGAGGTGGGGAGGAGCGGAATAGTGTTAGGGTTTGTTTGTTGGGCTGTATATCAACATGGGCCAAAGAGAATGAAGGGCGGCCCATTGCATCTATTTTCCTTTTTCTTTTATTTATAAACTTAGATATTTGTATTTTTATTTATAAAATTTAAAAAATACATCAGACGAATCCCCGAATCCTGTTTTTTAGGATTTGCCGAATCGGACACCCGCAACTGAGTCGGATTCCGACACCCGCACCTGTGTCCATGTAACACTGCATCAAGACCGACCTTAGTGCCAAAAAAGAAGAAGAAAAAAGCCATGTGAAAAATCGTGTGGAAAAAATAGGACATTATGTTAGGCTCAAGCTGCTCAGGAATCTTGATTGTGAAATAAGCTTGATCGTGGAAAAAAATAGGGCATTTTGATTATGGATCCACAATCAAGACATGACCAAGTCACGGCTTTACAATGGCCCTCCCTAATCCCTATGGAGACAGATCTGATGCCGATCAGGAATCTTAAAACGTGACCTTGACCGGGATCGCTGCAGCTTGGCAGGCCAGAACTGTCCCTCACCAAAGTACACTACACCGAAGCAAACACTTGATCATTGCTTCCTACTGTTAATTTAGTCTACAACAAGAGCACCGCTGTACGGCCCCATGTTCACCCTTCAGTAGCAACTTGCCACGCACAAAAAAACAACAACAATTCAAGTTAGCTCTTCGGTTCCAAGCACCAATATTTTTACAAAGTGTCAACATCACGGAACTGGACTGACCAAACCCCTTCATGATGGGCTCAAAAGCAAGCCATCTCATTACAAAGTTTCAGGATGCTAACACTTTCCTTATCTTGGTCTTGAACAGCATCACGATGATTTTGTCCATGGAGAAGTAGAGGAAGCAGCCTCGGGAATGCGTAACGAAGGAGCCGTAGCTCGTTCCGACGATGCAGTGCCATGTAGGCCCATACACTTTATCAAACTCCTGTTGGATATCAACAAAAGTACTACATTAGAATCAGAATTTATGATTAGTGGTCCACTCAACATTTATGTAAGAGAATGGAATAACAATAATAGGAGACTGAAAAAGTAAGGTTCATGTTGCCCAAGAACCAATCTCAAAAAAAAAAAAAAATGATGACTATACTGATTTTAGAAGATTGTTACAGGCAGTTTATCTGTGCAGTTTGTGAAGTTTGATTTCACCAAGAACATCTCCGGAAGACAGAAGGAAAGAACGATAGCAAAAGAAAGCAATGGATGCTCTTCAGAAGACAAAATCAAGACAAAGATTGCAATCAGCATACAGCTCACCTTCTTTACATCATGGGCCAGCTGCCTTGAACTGAACTTGTCCAAGCTGTCATGGGATCGCTTTGCGCACCGGAAGGCATGCAACTGCATGAACGGCGGCATGTCTGCAGCCATGACCTTCACCCCAAGAACTGCAACAACTTCTTTCATGTTGATCTCCATCTCCGGCATTGATCTTCTCCCGGGCATGATATCAATGCTCTGTCTCCTCTCCAGACCAGACACATGCACTCTAGACTTCTCGAGGCAGATGCCTTCATCCTTCTGAACGACAGTGGGATTCGGAGGCTTAGCCTCAGGAACAACAGGATGCCTTGTCTCCTTTGAGGTTCCCCTCCACTTCCCACCAAAAAACCACTGGTCCGCCTTCGTCCTCCTGCTGCCATGGCGACCTGCCATGGCTAAGCTTGCTAATACTCTGCTACTCAACTGGTTATTGGCTCTGGATCTGTATGGCTCTTCCTAGCGCCATCTATATAGCAGCGTGGAGAATGGCACACGCAAGCGGAATCCTATAGTCCAGGCACTAATTAATCAATGGATTATGGGTTTGGATACTCTGCAATGAGTGGGTGGGGGCAAGGGACAAAAAAATTTTTTCTTTGAAGAGGAGAAGAAACATAAAGAAAGCCGCAGACCATGTGCAGGTTGCCTTGTTCTGCGGTATGCTGATGGTGCCCTGTATGATGGAGAAAAGCTAGTGCATAGGTGGTTAGCTGCTGCATTAAGGCCAGATTTCAAGGATCCTAATCCCTAATCATTATGACAGAAAAGTCACCTCAAGTCTTCAACCACCACACAATGTCTTTCAGTTAGTAAATTACATGTGTCAGGTAGAATTAGAATTTAGAACTTTATGTTGTGAGATTTCTGCCAGTCCATGCCAAGATTCTTACCCTCATGAAACGGATTGCAAACTTTGTCCCCAGTTTGGAAATGCTTAGATGTGATGAGTTGTTATCTCATTCATTCTCTATTACTAGCCATATATACCCTCAGTTTCGGTCCAACCTATTTTCACAATCAAACTTCAAATGATGGGACTATGGATCAGAGACAAATCATAACAAATTATTGCACAATTAGCCTTATATCACAGGAAAACACAAATAAAAGATGCAAATGCTAAACTATGAACATGTTTGTCTCTTGTAGCTTGTTCCAAATGATACACACAATCAAACCATATCAGCTTTTATAGATGGGCAGTTGGGCACTTACTAAGGTAAAGTCAAAACTCACATCGTTCTCTCTTTTTAACATTTTGTACTTCTCATGATAAAACAAACATCAATTGTTTAACTAATGCAACCAGCTTCAGTGTTCTTCTCCAACATCCCACGCCTTTTATGTCAAGGATACACATACACAAGTCTAAAATCTCAATCGCATTAGTTGTGTTTCCTGTATTGTTTATCTTATTTCCTTGCATAGGACCTTCATCCGTCCCTTTCCACGTTTCTAAAATCTGTAGCCTTACACTACACAAATGCTGTGTCATGCATCCAGCAAAGCATAAAAATCACAATAGCAAGAACACATATTTGAACAAGTTTTATTGTGCATGTTAAGTTGATAGCTATGCTTATATTGCATGATTACATTTATCATCTGAAAGCTCTTCTACATTTTCATTATCATGACCTGCAAATTAATGCCTCTCAAACAGTCCGAGTCCCGTAACCTTCCTAGTAAGAATGATTGAAGGAAAATAATCACTCTGCACCTCTTATTATATGGAGCCATCTAAATGCCTGCAAAAGACATCAGGAATTATTTTATTTTGAGCGCTACAAATTGTGATGAGATCATATTTGTCTATAAAATTCTTCTCACTGTAAGGTGCAATTTTAGTTAGGGCTACTACTAACTACCCAACATTTTCAGACCAAAACATTCCCTAAAGTCCTTCACCATACCAAACCTCTGAAAGTCTAGGTACAACAGAATAACATTTGACCACCCACCAATCTATCTCTGATACAGATATATGAAATTTTAAATACTGGAGAAAAAAATATTATAACACAAAAAGGTTGCACACTCAATTTTGGTTCTGAAACCATAAATTAAACAACACAATGATGTTGAATCTATCATATGGTTCTTTCTGATAGTTTATTTTTATAGCATATTAAATTCCCATGCAACCAAAGGGGGTCAATCATATATAGCCAAAGCAAGTAACAAACATTTCATTTTAAAATTCCTCAAGCAGCATAAGGCTCAACTCGCAAGAGCTAGAAATTTAAGAATGCCACAAAGAGGATGAAAGACTGAGCATAATGTCAATTTTTCATTCTAGAAGGCAACTGCTCCCTCCAAACCAAACTACAAGTCATTTTAGGATTCCAGTCAGTCAAACTTTTATACCTTTGAAAAAAATCATGTAGATTGAAATGGAAGGCTGATGTTGTTAGATCAACATGAATATACTTTCATAATGTGTAATCCTTTTTTACATAAAGTATCACTTTTCGTAGAAATTAGCAGTCAAGGTGCCACCTTGTAGACCATTCAGATGCCCACTTAGTTTGGATCAGAGGGGTATGTATTAATGATCATCATATTTCAATAGGAAGGTTACAAAAAACAACAGTTAGATAAGAAAAATAAATAAATTCAATATTGTACCAGAAAATTGTTTAAAAAATCTACAGAGCGCAATTACCTCTATTTGATGAGGAAAAATTGCATGCAATCCACATTACCTTGCACCTAGTGGAGGACATCCAATGGGAAGTGGCAGATCCAAGTTATCAACAATTCTGAATGTCCTTGGGACCATCTTGTCAACATACAGAGTGCCTTCAAGATGATCACATTCATGCTGCAGGATCCGAGCTTGCCATCCTGAGGCCTGTACCTTAATGGGGCTCCCATTTCGGTCCAAACCAGAAACTTCAACATCTAGATATCGCTCTACGACTGCCCTATATCCATCAACACTGGCATCCCAAGAAGACAAGTATAAAATGATACACACTACGATTCGGTAAAATGCAATTGCTTAGCATCTTCATATATGAATTGCAGTGACAACTGATAATATTGCAAAAAGAAGTTTTCCAGTATGTACCTCAGGCAACCCTCGAAGAAAAGTGCCTTTCGTTTACTTGTGTTCTTAAGCCTGGGATTGATAATAACCTGGGTTCAAAGGAAAGACAGAAAAGCACAACAACATGAGAAAGCTTCAAATAGTTAATGTTTAGTGAACGCAACACAATGTGGCAAAATGTACCGACGAGAAGATCAAAAGGACGGCGGTCTTGTGCTTCAATATCCTTCTTGGGTGCATAACTGATGTACTCTTGGGTATCCTCGAGAACAATAATCTGTAATTCGATGATCAGTTGTCAGAAATATCACCATGTTTGTAACAGGATAGTAATTCGGTGACCAGTGGTTGCTTTTGATGATTAAACACAAGCAAACATGCTTCCAGGGCAAAGAATTAGACATACCCTGAGTGGAACGCCGATCTGAGGGGCGGCGAGGCCGACGCCGGGGGCCCTACGCATGACGTCGATCATTCGGTCGATGACTCCCTGGACCTTCTCGGACGGCACGTCCCCCGGCGCCACCTCCTGCGACGGCTCGTGAAGCACGGGGTCGCCGGCCTTCACGGTTCCCGGAGTCACCGTCATCGCCGTGGGCCCGCCGCCACCCTTGCCGCCCAACAACCCGGACAGCCAGCCGCCGCCGGAGTTCGCCCTCACGCTTCGCCACCGCCTGCCGCTGACAGCACTAGCTGCGAGAGCTGAAGCAACGAGCGGCGCGGCGGGGGCGCGGAGGGCGGTGGCAGCTGCAGCAGCGGCGCCTGCGGCGGAGAATGGCCGGAGGAGCGTAACCATCTTCTTCAGTGAGGGCCACCGGCTCATCTGTGGCTGCTGGCTGGGGGACCTGGGGTGGAGTGGGTTACTGTGTAGAATGACGTGGCAAGTGGGCTGGGCTGGAGAATTTACTTTGGTCGGGCCCAAACCATCCAAACACACACTGACACTACCACCACGTGGCAGAATCCGCAGGCCCAGCACGCAGCAGGAAGCATAGTTTCTCACAAACAGCCCACCATGGGCCCAATATCGTTTCCAGAATCCGGCCCGTGTCCGTATCACTTGGACTTTTCTTCACGCGTGGAAAAAGGGCAACACAAATATCCAGGGAAAAACTTCTTTTAAAAAAAAATCCAGCGAAATTAACCGAAGCAGCTAAAAAGGAAAATCAATATCGGGAGTCGTCGCCGCGTCAGTGTCGCTCGCCATATCCCCTTCCCCCTCCCCCCCCCCCCCTCCGCCCGGCGCTCCCGACTCCGGCGATCCGTCCCGCCTGAACCCTAATCTCCACGTCGCATCGCAGGTAAGCGAACTACTTCTCCCTCTCCTCACGCAACCCTACACGTGCTCCAGTCCGAATTTCTCTTTCTAACCCCATACGCACGCCTCGCGGACTGCATCGTGTTAGGTTGGGTTGGGGACGAACCGATCCGATCCGATCCGATCGGGGTCCCGCCGGTTCCTGTGCCGGCGCTGCGTGACCTCCTCACGGTCGCCCGCCTGCTCGGCTCGATCGGCCGGGGACGGCGGCGGCCAGATCTGCGATGGAGGGCAACAAGGACGACGCGGCCAAGTGCTTGCGCATCGGCAAGGGCGCGCTCGAAGCCGGCGACCGCGCGCGTGCCATCAAGTTCCTCTCCAAGGCCAAGCGCCTCGACCCCGCCCTGCCCATCGACGACCTCCTCGCCCCGCTCCTCAACCCCCAGGACGAATCCCCAGCTTCCTCTTCGTCATCGCCTCCTCCGCCGCCGCCACAACCTGAGGCAGAAGAAGCAGCCGAGGCTGATGGGCTGAGGGAGAGGAAGCATAAGGGCAAGAAGAGGGAGGAGGGGGAGTCGACTGGCGCTGCGAGGGAGTACACGGCAGAGCAGCTCGAGGTCGTGCGCCAGGTCAAGAAGCATTCAAGGGACTACTACCAGATCCTGGGCCTCGAAAAGGAGTGCACCGTCGAGGACGTGCGCAAGGCCTACCGCAAGCTCTCGCTCAAGGTGCACCCAGACAAGAACAAGGCCCCTGGTGCAGAGGACGCCTTCAAGGCTGTCTCCAAAGCCTTCCAGTGCCTCAGCGATGCTGATAGTCGCAAGCGCTATGACCTTGTTGGCTCGGATGAGCCAGTAACACACCACAGGAGGGCCTCCACTGCACGTGCATACAATGGGTTCTATGAGGATGACTTTGACCCTGATGAGATATTCAGAAACTTCTTCTTTGGTAACATGGCACCTGCTACCACCAGGCAGTTTGGACAGTTTGGGACGTTCCATTTCAGAACTGGTGGAATGCACGGCCAAGGGCAGCAAAACTCTGGTGGCTCAACTGTCAGGATGCTTGTTCAGCTGTTGCCAGTCCTACTGCTTCTGTTGCTCAACTTTCTGCCATCTTCAGAGCCTGTTTACTCCCTCTCCCGCTCCTACCCATATGAGCACAAGTTCCAAACTCCACGTGGAGTTGCCTACTATGTCAAGCTGCCTAATTTTGAGGAGCAGTATCCACACCAAAGCACTGAGCGGGCGACACTGGAGCGGCATGTTGAGAGGGACTATTACTCAATAATCACACAGAATTGCAGGGTTGAGATGCAGCGCCGCCAGTGGGGTTTAGCATACCAGACACCACACTGTGATATGCTTAGAAAATTTGAGGCGGCAGCACAGTAATTCATCCAGTGGTGAAAGGTGCGATTCAACTTCCTCGCAGCGTTTTTTTTTGGCAATAATGTATTTCTACGCCATGATGACTCGCTTTCAATGGCATGCTCCAATCTTATCTGCTTTGTACCATAACTAGGTTTGCTCTGTAATGCAACCATATCTGCTTAGTGTATCTTTTTATTTTTGATTTAGTGCTGTGCATGTCTATGTATGCATTGCAAGCGAGTTATATTTTCCATGACTTTGATTTTGAAAGGCCCCTGTTTTATCTTGAGTCTCTGTAGAGAATTCGGTAACTAGAGATCATCTGAATACTGACTGTAGTTCAAGACACATGCCAACTCCCTATATGTAGGTAGCTGATGGAAATGCATGTCCAAATCCAACACACTAAGTACTTTGTATTTCCTTTCTAATAGGCAAGTGGAGATGCAGGGCGCATTGGGCTTGGAAATACCATTTATCTGCATAAGTATAGTAACTTAAAATCATGCTCTTACAGTTACAGCTAATAGCTTCTCTGGCATATAGAGAGCCAAGGATCATCCTTCAATTTTCTTGTTATTTTATTTTACACCGTCTAACTTTACTGTGTTATGCCACCATCTTTCTCTACAATGCATGTTTTATGTTACTAGGAAACATGCCCATGCGTTGCTACGGGCGAAAAACGAAATAAGTAGATGATTGTGAATCAAAATATATAGGATTATTATCAGTTTCGAAATTTGAAACTAAGAATTATTTATAATACTATAATTATATTTTTCATTACAAATGTATGACCACAAGTTTACAATAAAACACACATACTTTCCTATTTTAGCAAGAGGTTACAAAACAATCATACTATAAGGCTTGACTTCGTTTCTAATGCAATTTCTTTATCTGTACCAAAGTCAAAGACTTTATCTCATATTTGGTCCACCCAGGCAAACACAATTATTTCATGCCATGTCCAAGTGCCCGGCCTATCAATCTATCTTTGTCTTATTTCCTGTCGCTCTTCATTTTTTTAATCAGTTAAGGTCTTTTCATCTGCTGAGGAGCTCACGACGACTATTCTCTCTGTGTAACATATAATCGATATATGCATGCATGCACACTGTCGACCTGCCTCCCGCCTGGCTGGTGACTTCCACTGCGCTCCTTTTGAATTTTGATTCTCGCGTGCTGGCATAGACCTACCAGCACTATGTAGTCCAGCCCAAACACATTCACACATGTGCAGCCCAGTAAAGAAGTAACCCACCAGGTCGGCCCAATACTCCCTCGATTTGGTGTCGTATATAAATGTAGATCCTAACCCTAACTCACCCGTTCATTCCTACTCCACGGTCCACGCAGCAGCAGCCGCCCCTGGCTCAACCTTACACCGCTCACTCTGCTCTCCGTACGTCTCCTCTCGCCATCCCACGAGCGCATGTAGGAGGGCGCGCCGGCGGCACCTTCTTCGCTGGCCCTCCGTGCTCGCATTAGGCGCGGCGCCCGGTGTCTCCTCTGCTTGTGTTCTTTTGGTTTTCTATAGACCACCGATTTGATCTTTTGTTGTTTTTGGCTCTTTGCTTGTTGTGTTGTACATGTATACTCGTATGTATATCTAAGCATGACTTCTTTTCCGATTGGATGTCCCGGTGCATGCGACTTTCTATTCTAGATCCAGTTGAGTGCGCCTTCTATTTGACTTCAGTTCCAATTCGTTTTCGAATAGTCTATCACGCAACGCGCGACAGAGAGGGGATTGGGACCTGACAAGTGGGGCCCACGACGTACGAAAAAATTGGCAGAAACCTTACGTGCTTTAGAAATAGGTATAGATTTGCACCCAAGGGTCAAATTTTAGGCTACTCTAAGCGGTGGGAGTGTTTGATTTCTCTCATTTTGATAAACTGCTGTACTTCTGCAGATACCAGACACTGATACTCCATCAGTCTTTTGCTTTTGTGTAATTAATTATAATAGCATGGTTATATAGTGTTTGTGTTGTGTTATGCTGTTACCAGCTGATCTGAATTATATATAAAAATGCCAGAAGTTGTTTTAAACCACTTCTTGTTTTTTGTTTTCCTTATTCTTGCTCCTTTTCTAGAATCCTAGATGAAGGCAATTGTATGACTGACCGACAGACTCAACAATGCCTGGTTACCTTTCTTTATTTTGTAGCAATGCCTAGGTTACTTGCTGCAGTTTAGGATTTTCTGGGCATGCTGAGACGTTTTTACTGAATCAAGGCCTCTGTAACCCCCCCCTCCCCCCCCACCACCACCACACACACGCTGCACGGCAACAAAAAAAAAACAATCCTAATTCCTATTCCCAACCATTCAAGGACTTTACAAATTCAGCTGTAAATTATCTGTGTTTCAGTCAATGGTTAAAGGAGATTAAGGAACTGATTTAGTTATGTACCATGAAGCACATAGATGATAGACCATCTATGTTGTTGATTAGTTGCTAACTCTCTAATAAATATGTGACCATTCTTGTATTTGGTCTTTCTGTTGTGTCATAAATTTCCAAATTTGTGAAGTAGCAGTTTATATCTTGATGAAGGCTTATATGATTGCCCACTAATTTGCCTGGTTGAGTGCTTGTACAACTGAGGAACTATATTATTATATTTTCTTTCCAAAAAGTTTTAATGTCTCAGTTAGCCATGTTGGAAACAATTAACATGTAATTGTATATTCCACATTTTCATGAAAGTTTAACAGATATACAGCATTTTTCAGAATGCTGGACAAGCGGACATCTAGAATGGTTGTTTAACATCATGACCCCTGTACTCTTCTTCCAATCAAAATTGACTTAATTTAATGTTACCTAAGATATGAAATATTGTTAATGCATGTTACGGTCGTCAGAGAATGTATTCATAAGAATTGGGATTGTTGGGTAATGACAGATGTTTTCAGATGTGATATAATTGTGTTAGGTTGGACCTTTGAACCTTACTCTGTGACTTGCAATGTTCCAGTGTATTTGCTAAATTTGGTGTTATTTGCGCATATTTTTGTATTAACATGAGTTTCTGTTTATCTTCACCCCATTTGCACTTTATGAGTATAGTTCAATCTTTCAGTAAAAAACTGCTGTTTTATAATCAGACCATAGAAGGTTTGCAAAACCCTATCATATAACTTATCCAATAAGCTTACTCATGGAATTTCTAATTGGTGCATGTGGTTTCCACGTTTGAACATTTTGAAATTCATATGGCCTGTAGACATTCTTATATTTGTACTGGATTGTACATCTTATATTTCATGAACCTGCACGGTTCAGAAGCTATGATCATTATAAAAATAAGAAATTTGAGACAGTTCATTTACTACATCAACATGTAGATGAGCATAGATAACTGAGTTATTAGTTCTGTGAGTCCACAAAAGCTTAAGCGTTATTTAATTTCAGTGAACCATATTCTCATGGTCTAATGCATTCTGTTCTCAGTGATACAATTCCATCATTTATTCCAGTGCATTCAGTTCTTTACTAGATATGTTTCTCCATGTAGCTATTCAAGAAAATTTTTTATTATGATGTTTTTATTTTCAATAATTAACCTGCCTCTTCCAGTACTTGATCATGATCTGTAGAGTCTGTAGAATGTTATATTTAGTGTGGAACTGGATGATGGGTGATGCATCATCCATGCTACTTTACAAATACAAATGCTGAGTCTTGTACTTATATTCTTTAACCCATGCTCTTCCTATCAGTTTCTCCCTCCTTCCATTTCTTTTGTCTTGTTCATTTTTTACTTCTGAAACCATTTTATAGCCATGGATCCAAGTACTTAAAACATATGCCTCCCTGATACAACACATGTCCGCTATTTCACTTAATGTGGGGTGTGCATTTACAATTCACACTTACTATATCAATACTTTACTGTGCATGGCTTAAACTTGTCATAGAGTGTCATCTAGGTCCATGAACTTGTCAAATGTGTCATCTGGGCCCAAAGCTCCTTAAGTACCTCTATGAGTTCTGATGTGGCATGTCCATGTGGAGATCTTTTTTTGACAAGTCAAAATCATAGAGATATTTTCTCGGCAATTTGGACCTAGATGACACTTTACGTCTTTACCAAGTTCATGAACCTTTGTCTGCCGTTTCCATGCTCCGGGACTTAGATGACACTCGACAACAAGGATAATGACTGCCCATGCATTTCACTCTTAGTAATAATTGGTGGTGGATCCATACAGTTGTTACTGTTGTTTGCATTTGATCAATACCGCTGATACTTCAATTTTCCTTGAAAAAAAAGGAAACATAAACACAGGTCAAACTTTAAACTATGTGATATTGAATGTGAGATCTATGAAATGTTTGGAAGGTCTACGCAAAATTCAGCACCCATGCTTTAATCTGTACTCGGTAGACTGCTGTCTGTGTCTTCAAGACTTGAACTACTCATTATGGAATAATTTTGTTTATTTGAAGTGTTCTGTTTTAATTGATTTCGTTAGTCGTAATCTCTTACTCTTTTAATATGATCTTGTTAATAATGACAGTTCTTCTAAAATTCATTGTAGATTGACAGGGAGAAGAGAAGGCTGGCTGTATGTAAAAGTTTCCAATACTTGGCTGGCGGCTAGTAGTAATTTCATCAGAGGAGACGTCTAGTTTGGACTAGTAGTAAATTTTGTGGAATAAGTCCCTTTGATGTCCACACCATTGCCCAGATGCTATCTTAGTGCTGAGGACTCCATCACCGTAGTTTCTTGGAAAGGATATGTAATGGTTAAAGCTTAATAGGGGTTGATCACATGCGGACCTGGGTATGTATATGAAATATATCGATCTCATCTTTTTTTTTTCGTACTGTTTTGGAGACTACCTGACAAACAGAAATGCAACTATAACACAAATCGGTTCTTTATTTTAAAATCAGTTAAGTGCTGCAAATGTGTCTGTACATGATGTGGCATCCAAAAAAAAAAAATTCCGCTCCTTTTCTTTTGAGGATCATGTATATCATCGTGCAACATGCAAGTGGAATCAGAAAGTGACCTGACTCATTTATCTGTATGATGCCACTTATAATCGCATGGCATTGTCGTGATCTTTTTTTCATATGTTAATAAAATGTAGTGTCCTTGTGATCTTTTGTTGGTGTGCATATGGGTATATGACGCTTAGCCTGCCTGATAATTTTTACTTAATGATAATTTTTTACTTAATTTGGCCTCTTGCTTTGGTGGGAGCATGCGGCGATAGCACCAGATTACAATGTTAATGTATAGTTTGTTTCTGTATACTGTGGTGGTGAAGTATATGGGCTTCGAGTTCTGCTTTGCTGATCTGGTTGAGTTATGAAATGAAGTCCTCGCTCCTTTTGCAACTTTAGGGGCATATCATTTACACTCGAGATGATCCATGGTATTTGGCTTCATCTTACATGGATACAATTGTCAAACTGATTGCAAGCGTTAGAACATCTTGAAATTATTTAGTTCTCGCTTCCTAAGAAGAAATACTGGAGAAAGTGGTCCCTGCAAGATTGAGTAGGTATTGGAAGGATATCACAGTACGCTGCGTGTCATGGAGGAAATGTTGAGTGCAGGTAGTTGCTTCTGTGCAAGTCTAGAGCAACATATCTCCTTTCCTACCTTCCACAAACACATCAGTGACCTTGCAAAACCGAAAGGACAGGAATCAAATAAACGGTGAAGTGAAGAGCTGCATGATCAGACGATGACACCTGCCCAAAGTTCGGCGACATAAGGCGGCTCATCATGGGACAAAAACAAATCGCTTTCGGGTCCATGATCCCTGAACAGGCTATGCTAGGATACCTAGGTAGGGACCTCCACCATCTCTGAACTTTGTGTGTTCTTTCAGAATCACCAAAATATCTTTTTGTTATCGTAAGGTTAAAAGAACGGTGGCGATAGCAAAAGGTTGACGCTTCCGCACACATGCCCTCCCCATTCATGACTCATTTCCCCCATGCGGTTATGCCTAACTCGATACAATTATTGTCATTCTGTAGACAGGTTCGTTCGAACTCTTTCATTCTAGAACTCTCAATTTATCTGTTTGTTTGTTTGGATTTTGGGGAAAAAAATGTGGATTTATCTGCGTACTGCTAAAGTGGAAAAGCTTCTATAGAAACCTGCACGTTTGCAGTACCCAAGAGGCAACACCCCATATGCATGCCCAAACAGTAAGGTCATATTCGTTGAATTGCCATTGTCAATCCTGAAACAAGATGGCAATGTGACCACAAAGAATTGTCATTCTCAACAGTTGAACACGACCAGTTTGGTCCCGAAGATTTCACAAAACGGACACTTTGGCCCATCACCTATAAAATCGACCAATCTCGCGCGTAACTTTACAATCCAGATGAAATGAGGGCCTGGCAAGAGGGCAACATGTCCATCCAGATGAAAGATAAAGTCAGCCTTCTTACACTTTTATTGCCACCAGTAAAATAAACTGTGAACTCTTTTGCCAATAATTGACAAAATGATTAACATATCGCCGCGACATCGACAGTACGTGTCTCCCTAGATATTTGGATATGTAATCGCGATGTGTTTAAAGCTAACAAAAGTGATGAGACAAGAGATAATGGAGGGTGTGCACGGTGAAGATCGAAAGGCAGATCGTCGATCGGTAGCCAAATAAAAAGGATGGCCAATGATCTCAACCGCCAGGTGGACCCAGACGGGACTGGACTGCAACCAGCAAAAGCTAGCGATCCGAGCTAACCCCATTTGCGGCCTGCTCGTAGCTATCTGCTGGTCACCCTGTTTGACTTGGGTTCAGGCATGTATGGATCACCGAAGCTTCTGCCACCGTCCGAGCTGCATTGACCATTAGGATGATGGAGATGGAGTTCATGGATAGCGAGAGCAGCCGTGTCAGTCGTTGCTGGTGCTCAGCTCAATTATTGAACCCTAGCATTGAGCCCATTTTCTGCAGATGATCTTACTGCGATTACTACAACATGCATGTACTTAATTTCTTCTGCATTAACCGTACATAGTTAGCTGCATATTTTCCAGAAGGCACCACTAAGGGATTCAGGATGAAGCACACAGCAAAAGCCGGTTTCCCGTAGTGCACGGTACGTGGGTTACTAGATTTTTCAGGCAAAATTTTCACAAGCCAGGAATATTTTGCGGACAACGAGAAGATGAGCAGCAGGGGTCGGCGCACGACACATCAACAAACAAAACTAGGCAAAGGGAATATATCTTTGTATGGCCATGGTGGCACCTGGAGACATGATTTGGTACATCGAATGGATCCTCGTGATCTCCTCTTGTGACTACCATGGCGCTCTCACATGGTGTGTACATCTGGTGAGAGAGCAATTCCAGCTGGAAAAGGAGGGAGCAGTGGAGCACCATCATGCGACCTTTGCCTTATCCCCCTTTCTCTCTAGCTACCAGAGCTTAATGCTCAGCTGGGTCACATATAACACACGCTTATCAAGTTCAGTGTGATCAAGATAACTGATAAAACAAAAAGATAACTGATAACCCTTGCCCGGCCCCACCAATTGTCAGACACAGACACCAGATGAGGAGGAAGAAGAGATAGTTGGCCCCAGTGGAATTAATATTTAATCGGAAAGAGTCAAACACAAGTATGCACAGATGTCAATGCAAGCATATATGCATATACAAGGAATGTACATGTACCTTTCAATTGACCACCATTAACTGGCTCCAATCCAATGTGTCTCTACCACCATAGCTTTAGTGATTTTGCTCTTACAATTGATCACGACACGGTGGTGCTATCTATCCACATTCCCTCTTTTTCTCGCCACTCCGAGCTGTGAGTTGTCTCCTAGAACAAGTAAACACGGCCAGGTGCAGCTGGCAATAATTGCTGACATTGATATATCAAAAGTCGAGAATTCCTAAAATATTTAGAAGGGAATATACCCTGGTGAGTCTGCAATGCAAATTAAACAAACTTTCGAGAAAACAGTAGGGCCTTCTCTCAACCAAATGAAGGCTCGGTTAGGTAGCCAGTCTTTCCACCTGCGCTCCTTGGCGGTGGCATGGGTGCCGTGTGGTGTGACTGCAGCTGGGACACCCGGCGCCACAGTGGCGGCGGATGTGACAGTGGCAGCATTGCTTCTGAACCTTGGTGCCCCAGCGTGGTGGCTGTTGTCACTTGTCAGATCCAGTCGAGAGCCGCGTGATGGAGATAATCTTTATATTGTCCGAATAATCACAATTAGTCATGATTAATCATCCTTATTGGTTCCTCCTTAATACCAATTAGGCCCACCGACTCGATTAGCTTGACTAGATTGCGATTTATCAGATTAGTCATCGACTAATTATAATTACTCGTCTAATTAGACATAGGACAACTAATATCTTACACATAAAACACTCCATTAGGTTTGTAGTACATTACTAATCCCTCATAACTACAGCTTAGCATTTGGCAATTTTCTTAGGGATACTTATTCAGTGAGATATTTATGTTCTTGACTAACCAACTGTGGTTGAATCTCAATTTTTATTATTTGCTTTCTTATTCTCTATTGCAATTTATAATTGAGCATTTGTTCAATATATATATACATCTTATATATGAGGAGATTTAGACAGGATGATTAGACCATCGACTACATTCGACTAGCCTCAACTAATCGGTCCGATCGACAACTAATCATGATTAGTTATTTTATCAGTGCTCCCATGACAAATTCAATAATACGTTTGAAAACATTGGATGGAGAACTTGGTGGTTATACCCAGTCATCATCAGTGGTGGGCGGTGACTTGGTGGTTATTCCTAATGTACCATGTTCCCCTATGGCCAACATGGCAACATCTTCCATAGTCTCCGAGAGTGGAGTTGTCATGGTATCAATCTAAGCAATTCCTTAATTACTCGGACGATGGTGACGTATCATATGTTGGCATCAACTTACTTTGTGTGCATGTACATGTTGGCTCCTTGCGCAAGATAATGTGTGTGTATGTGGTGGTTGGGGGGGGGGATGATGCATGACATTCGCTCAAAGCGAAAGGGAAATAGAAATGTGGAACTTATGTATGGTGCAAATATTGGACACATATTTCTTGACTCTACAGAGAAAATCCCATGTCTGATTTTTTATGGTTCTATCTGGCAATATACTTGTGTATTGCATTTGGATGACTCGGAATAATATCATTTTCAGAGGTCTGCAACCTTCTATTCAAAGTTGCAGGAATCTCTTTCAATAAGAATTTGCTCTAGTTATACTATGGGCAAAAAAAAAATCTACCAAACCTCATGTCTTCATGGATAGACACAATGTTGTAACTGAGTTCATATTTTTTGTTTCTTTTTCATGTCTCGTGAGAGATATTTGTAAATATTTTACCTTCTTTATTATATAACTAGTAGGGGGAAACCACTCCTGTTTCATAAAAAAATACACTTGTGTAAATCAAGGAGCCTGACTAGAATAGGTGAGGGTTTTGAGTATAGTGCACTCAAAATTTTATGGCACAATTATTTTCAATAAAGTGAAAAATTAAAACAATAAGCTAAAATACAAACACACCACAGAACAGCGTTTTAACTGTGTGCATCAAAACCCTATGTATATGTCTAGATCAATATTTGTAGTCCTGAAGTGATGTGTAAGCAATTGTAATTGTAAAGTAAATTTTCTTGAATATATATTGCACATGGTAAATGATCTTAAAGAAAAAATCTCAATTCAGATACTAAATCTTTTTTTACCAAGGTCAATGCCTTTTGCTAATCACCCATAATACATGTTTATCGAGGCAGCTTCAATAATCAATATTCCAACCCCTTCTTTATAAGTCAAAGCTTGATCTTGTGTTTCTTTATATCAAATAACCATTTTGTAAACCTCGATGGACATATATGAACAAATCCTTTACTTTCCCTTCACCTTTGCGTGGTCCATCACTACCAAGTCTTCCATACATGAACAAATCCTTCATCATATTGACATATAAAGTCATTTTGCATCTTGTATATTATTCAATATCGTCGTTTTATCATTTTGATTACCGTGTGGAATATTTAATTCCACACTTTTTTTATCACACTCCTCGTGCTCATTCTTTTGATATTCATTAATTTATCATGATGTTTATTATTTTTCATGTCTATAATCCATGTTGACACATTATCATCAATTCATTTACTCGTGTTGATTCTCAACAAATGATATATATGCTAATATTCAATCAACACACCAACTTGTGGGATAGTCAGTCCCAATTTGCCTATCATTAATAAACAAAATTCGCCGCATCGCAATGCTAAGATCCAATATTATTCATCTTGTTGATGACATTGTTTAGTGTTTGAAGATTTTCTCTTTAGGGTAAAGATCTATGGTATGACTGATTGGATCATGCCACTGAGGGTGCTTACAGTATATGTATTTCTGTGGAGGTGCATGGAATTGAAGATTAGGTTATTTAGTAGTTTATTGCGACATGATATTTGTTGCCATGTTGTTCTCCTATTTTATTTAAATTTCACACGTTGCATCATGCAGAGGGAAGGAAGGATTTTAGCATGATTGTTTCATATTGATGTAATTGTGTAAGATTGATAAATCTTTCCTTCTATTGGAAAATAGTCAAGCTATCCACTAGTAATCCACCTCTTAAAATAAAGGACATATTAGAGCCCTCGAAAATCAAGTGGATACTCTACTACATATAGATCCAACGTAGATAGGGTCGAGATGACTACCAATTTATAGGAGTGTGTTAGGTGGGGAATATAGCGCAGCGTTGTAGCTTTGATCTCGAGCTAGTTGATTACAACCATCTTTGCACTATCCTTAATTCTCCATTACTATCGAGCTTATCTATTCTACATGTTTCTCTATTATCAACAATTCTATTGTTGGTAGCATATCTATATGACATTATAAGTTGTGCATACGAAGGATGGATAGTATGAATAAGTAGTTAATATTTGAGCTGATTTTTTAAAATGATCTAAAGAAATACGGAGGCTGAAAGTTTTAGTCCCAATAAACTGAAAGTTGACTTCTCAACTTTAGTTTTTTTTTTTATCTTTCTAACTCATAGTATGGTTTTTGAGAATACACATATTTTATTCTTTTGGAATTCAGATTTAAGTATTTTAGTTGGAAGTCAACGTAGTTCAGAAGTCAACGTAGTTCAATAGCAAAATTTAAGGTCAAAAGGAAGGAGGCGAAAACAAGACGGTTATGATAGTGAGTTGATCAGCTCAGAATCAAATCCTATAATAAAACTTACCCAAATATGGACAGCTTATTTGTAGAGAAATATTTCTGGTGGGGTATTATCTTATATGTAGTTATCACATTACACTCCATCCAATGGAGGAGTGTTTCATTGAATCGGGTATTAACATTCCAATTACACTACAAGTAGGTAGCTAATGAAATGATTTTCCTACAATTAATTAAACTAGTCTTCAACCCGTACTCCTACACGGGCTAACTAGAATTAATATAAAAGTACTAATAATCATAATCATCTATTAAATATTTTAGTACAATGCTAAAAAAGATACATATTTATTTTTATCTAATTATTTTAGTTAGTATTTTTCACTTTGCACCACACCCCCCATATGTGTTCAATATGTATTTAATCAAACCCTTTAGTTGAAACATGGAATTGGTGTTGCTGTATCTTCCCTTATATATAAATACATAGTCCCACACACCATGAGTAGTATTTTCTATATAAACAATAACATAAATAATCAACTAGAAGACTTGCCATGTAACCTTGCCACCTAGGATATATAAAGGAGGGAAGAGGTTTGTACATTGGATCACACAACATACGAGTCAACCATAACAAACACCAAAACAGCCAAGCACATGGTGCAATATAGTATAGCCAAACAAGAAGTAGGGTACCACGCTACTCTGGCACCCTAAACCTGTATAAATTTGTGTCTTGTTTCCATGTGCATACCATCGAGTTCTTGATCTTGCTGAAGCCCCACCAACGAATCTACTACTTAGGGATACTCCTAAGTAGGGTGTGTGTATAAACAATGACAGGGGGACTACTTTAGCTTAATTTCTTATAATGATATAGGTGAGTAATTTATATACATGTCTTGGGGGTTACTTTAGCCTATATTGAAAAAGATAATAGATTCAATGGCTACTATGATTAGAGTTGTTGGATTTATTGACATATATTTCTGATTTTTATGTGAATTTCTATAATTTCTCTATTTTTATACAGTGTCCACCTTAGAATTGTTTTTACAGAGGAACTTGTAATAGTCCTAAGCTCCCAAGCATTTTGTAATGTACCGATCATTCCTCTCTTCTCTACTAGAGAAAAATGTCGCAAAATATAAAGGATAATGTCCATGGATCTACTGAGTAAACAGTACATACAGAGAACAAAATGGTGACCATGCATATCAGCAGTTATGTTCCAGTCAAATTTCTTCCCTGAGCCTTTGTGAACCGCATGTTCTTTCTCTTCCCTTTTGTTAGCTGTAGGTTAGGTCGAAATGCAATAGAGCCATTACTTTTTTTTTTCAGAAATTGGAAGGTAAGCAAATACCGATCGATGGAACCGTCCATGGGTCCCTCTGCAGCTGCAGACCATCCATGCGGAACTACCAGCAACTGTCCTTGTGACTACTAATGTAAAACAAGTGGTACCTGCTTCCACCTTGTGCATGCGTACTGATAGTCTGATACTCTGATACCGACATTTAGCTTGAAGGCCACTTTGACAACTGCAAATATGGAAAGAGCTGGTGGCTATGCTAGTTACATAATTTGAGTATCATTCATCAAGAGATATATTTAGTTGCATTTTCCTTGGTCTTATTCTTATCACCTTTTTTTATGGAATTATTCTTATGTCTTTGTTCTACTGCATTATCTTATACTCAAGTCCCTATAGTAGATGAAATTGATCAATGTTTTCAGAATTTAAATTCTTTAAATATAAATTATATTTTTTTATGAACAACACACATAAAAATGTATTTATATTAGTCGTATGTATAAAATTGACCAAAAGTTCCTTATGCTCTTTTTTGTTTCATTTTTGGCTGATATACACACTCACAAGAAGTGATGCTCAATGGCCTTTACTATCGCAACAGCTGCATTATGTTGAACAGCAACCATAGCAGAATCAATGTAGCGATGTCAATGATACCTGCCTAACATTTGGAATCTACTTTTGATACTATACGTGAGTAGGATTTAGAGAGGATCGGAAGGCTTGCATTGGAGAAGTTGTCAGCATCGATCGCCAGGAGGTAGGCAGATACCCTACTTTTACTGAATTTGGACAAGAATATGCAGTTCCAACCATCCTTTTCTGCGTGAGAATCGGAAAGATCGGAACAGACCCTGCCATTCATTTGCACATTTGCATGGGATTTACACACAGGAAAAATCATGAAATATATAGTGGAGGATCATATCAGGTCCAGGTGTGAGGAGGAAAACAAGAGGCTGTGCAAAAAAATAGTGGGCGGTGCATGGATCGAACATGAGGAGGAGGTGCAATGGGAGGTGCTCCTTTTTCTCTCCAGCAAAAAGATGTGGAGGAATGGCACGCACAGGAAGACGATGGATCAAGCATTGGTCCAGGACTCCAGCACGGAGCATCACATATATCATGAACTGATGAATCTAACGCAACCACCGAAACATAAACGTGTGTTGTCCCTAGCTGAACTTTTGGACGGTGACAATGTATAGTCAATGGTACCATTCCGTGTCTGCAAACTTTCAAAGTGTTTCCAGGTTGAAGTCCCTGATCATTTATCACTTCATGTTAAATCGAGGAAAGAAATTTGCAACTGCATCAATGGAACAGAAAGTCAAACCATGTTTGTATTGGGACAGATCGAATAGAAAGCTATGCTTACCTCTGTGTGTCCCGAAACAATATGTAATAAGTTAGAGAAAGAGGAAAAAAAATTAATAACAAATATAATAATCACCGCGTGTTGTCCTCTCATTAGATAATCAACGCATTTCCTTTTGCTAGTGTCGCTCCTGGATATAGATACAATCATAAATCAGCATTATGTACTAATAAGGGACGACCTACAAATGATGCATGTGGAAACTCGGATTGATAAATAAATCGAAGGTGGACAGATCACCAAGACCAGCCCCGTAAACCTTTTTCTTTTTCCACCCTCCGCTTCACAAACGCTACACATCATGCATGATCGCAGTAGTTAGCTAGTGAGCTTTCTAAAGCTGCTTATCTCCCCTTCCTCCACTGACAGTTAGCCACAGCTGCATTATTGTTGATCACTAGTGGGGTTGAGGGGCCACATGCAGAGGCACGAGATGGCAGGAGATGCCGTTTGAAGCTCCCAGAACATTCCCTTTGACAAGAGCAAGGGAACACACGCACATATCCTGCTGAGTTGGAGCTGAACTCCACCTGGCCGCAGCTCCACGATCTGCTCACTTTTCTTAGTTTCCACGTCTCAGGAGCAGCGCTCGTGCTGCTCATCTTAATTCTGACCTCCTTCATCCAATCAGTTTCCAACTTTCTTGCCCGCTATCAAATATATAATTATATATGTATAACATTATTGTACTATAACCTGCCCCCACCACCATATGCAGTAGAGCCAACTAGGTGCAGGTCCCTTTCGCCCGATCTTCCTCCCCAGCCGATGACTCTCCCAGTCGACGGGTCTCCTGATGATCTCCGTGCCTATAAAAGGAGGCATCAATTTGCAGGTCGTCCAGCAAGCAGAGCAAGCGCAGAGTTCGATCCCTCGAGCTAGCAAGCCACAGGACGCTCTCTGTGTGTGTTTGTGTTCTTCTGCTCGGCATCAGTCAGCTAGCTGCACACTGTCTGTGGCTAATACAATCCGTCAAGACATAACAAGCCCAAGCTAATGGTTCGTGCATATGTCCATAACTGTTCTGGTTTTCTAGCTTAAGAAGCGATGAATTTGGTAGTAATATAACAGTTATTAGGAGTTTAGGACGACATTGCATGCATTGCTGACACGCCATGTTGTTATTGCTGCGTGACTTCGTTGGGTCAGGACGGGAAGACGAAGTTGCAGGAGAGGGCGGCATCATGGGGCGACAGCGATGGCAACCTTGTTCACGACGCGGTGGACTACAGGGGATGCCGTGCGGACAAGTCGACCACTGGCGGCTGGGTGGCGGCGGCGCTGGCCCTCGGCATCGAGCTCTGCGAGCGCCTCTCCACCATGGGCATCGCCGTCAACCTCGTCACCTACCTCACCGGCACCATGCACCTCCCCAGCGCCGCCGCCGCCAACGTCGTCACCGACTTCATGGGCACCTCCTTCCTCCTCTGCCTCCTCGGCGGCTTCCTCGCCGACTCCTTCCTCGGCCGCTACCTCACCATCGCCATCTTCGCCCTCGTCCAGGCCATCGTAAGTACCCATTATATATATACATATATATATATATTTAAGTAAACAAATGCTTGCACGCACATTTAGAGCACGGAACTCATGACGAATAATGCATGGCACACACAGGGAACGGGGCTCCTGGCGGTGTCGACGGAGGTGCGGCAGCTGCGGCCACCGCCGTGCGGTGTCCACGGACCATGCGAGCAGGCGACGGGGCTCCAGATGGGCGTCCTCTACGTGTGCCTCTACCTCATCGCGCTCGGAACGGGCGGGCTCAAGTCGAGCGTGTCGGGGTTCGGCACGGACCAGTTCGACGAGCGCGACGGCCGGGAGCGCGCCGCCATGGGTCTCTTCTTCAACCGCTTCTTCTTCTTCATCAGCGTCGGAACGCTCCTGGCCGTCACCGTCCTCGTCTACGTCCAGGACCACGTCGGCCGGAGCTGGGCCTACGGCATCTGCGCCACCGCCATGCTCGCCGCCATCGCCGTCTTCCTGTCCGGCACCCGCCGCTACCGCTACAAGCGCAGCTCCGGTAGCCCCATCGTCCACATCCTCCAGGTCCTCGTCGCCGCCGCCCGGAAGCGCAGCATCGTCAAGCAGCCGCTCACCTCCTCCACGCTCTACGAGGACGACCGCCCCGAGCACGCGCGCATCCCGCACACCTCCCAATTCCCTTGCCTCGACATGGCGGCCGTGATGGCCGGAGACGACGACAACGAGGTGGGACACGACGGGCGGCCGACGCCGAATCCATGGAAGCTCTGCTCGGTGTCACGCGTCGAGGAGGTCAAGATGGTGGCGAGGCTGATGCCGGTGTGGGCCACGACCATCCTGTTCTGGACCATCTACGCGCAGATGATCACCTTCTCCGTGGAGCAGGCGACCACCATGGACCGGCGCATGGGCGGGTTCGAGATCCCGGCCGCCTCGCTCACCGTCTTCTTCGTCGGCGCCATCATGCTCACCTTGGCCGTCTACGACCGTGTCTTCGTCCCGCTCTGCCGGAGCCTCATGACCGGCAGGCAGGGGCTCACGAACTTGGAGAAGATCGGCATCGGCCTGGTGCTCTCAATCCTCGGCATGGCCGCAGCCGCCATCTGCGAGAAGAAGCGCCTCGCCGTCGTCGCGGCAGCGGCGCATGGTGAGTCGCTGCCCATCAGCGTGTTCTTGCTGACGCCGCAGTTCCTGCTGGTGGGCGCCGGCGAGGCGTTCATCTACACGGGGCAGCTGGACTTCTTCATCACGAGGTCGCCCAAGGGGATGAAGACCATGAGCACGGGGCTCTTCCTTACCACGCTCTCTCTGGGGTTCTTCCTCAGCAGCGCGCTCGTCTCGCTCGTCAAGGGGTGCACGCCATGGCTGGGCGACACCATCAACCACAGCCGCCTCGACTACTTCTACTGGCTGCTCGCCGTGCTCAGCGTCGTCAACCTCGTCGCCTACCTCGTCTGCGCCATGTGGGCCACGCCACCACCGGCCACCAGCCAGGCAGAGCAGCCACAGATCGCCATGGCCGCCGACGAGAAATGCTAGCCCACAGACCTCTATTAATTGCACCAATCCCTATTAGTTATCGACTTCAAAATCACACACACATATTCCTTGGCGTGCCTACCAGTTTATTAGAGGGTTCTATAGATTTGAGTGGATGCAGTCTCGATGTGAGTCCTACATCATGTTAAAGCCAAGTTCACACTGTTCACTGAAAATAAGGAAAAAGCTTTTAGGTTACAGGACTTTCTGATTGCTGAAAATATTACACAGGAAGGATCCTTTCAACAGCCAGATAACTAGCCGACCCTGGAAGCTGCACCTCACAACTGCAAACAGTGCGTATGAGCTACAACTCAACAGGGCAGCAAGCATTGTGAATCAAAATGCACATAAGTAAAGGTTATTTCAGGT
Source organism: Digitaria exilis (assembly GCA_015342445.1). Taxonomy (NCBI): domain Eukaryota; kingdom Viridiplantae; phylum Streptophyta; class Magnoliopsida; order Poales; family Poaceae; genus Digitaria; species Digitaria exilis. Next base: position 3,029,315 of record JACEFO010002248.1, read on the forward strand.
TGCCCAGACTTGATGTCAGAGTTTTTCTCTCAGGTTCATCCAGAAAGCATGTACATACTAGTATACAACATACGTAAGTAGGTAAGTCTGTAAGTGTAAGGGAGCAGGGTTACCTCCCCTGATAGGTGATAGCTGAGCAAGGTTGTGCTTGTGAAGACCCAACTTCTGATTGCCAAGGTGCAGCAGCAATTCTGCAGAAATCGGCGTCAGCAGAGGCAACTAACTCCTCGACGTGGTGTAGACAGGCTTGGAGCTTCGAGATAGAAGAACAGTTTGCTGCCTTTTGCGTGTCAATAAAAGATTTCATCTCTTGGTATTTCTGCTCCTCCATCCCCATGATGCACATGTCAAGGATCTTACCTTGCTGCTCAAAACTACAGTTCGTTGCTTCTATCTCAAGAATCTCCTTTTCCAAACTTGCTTTCTTGTTCTTGAGATCAATCTGGCGATTCCTTGTAGAAAGCAGGTTATGGAGACGGACCATCAAGGGGCCAACTAGGAACCCATTTTCTTCTAGATCTAAGAGGCTACTCATCTTCTGTTGATAAACTCGTGCGTCGTCCTCAATTTGCATCTTCTTGATGCTCTCTGCCATGTTTACAAACGACAACATAAGTCCCACAGCTGTTCCTTCACGAAATTCCGGAGGACACTTCCACACCTCACGGAAGTGTGGAATATGTGGCAGTCTCTCGAAAATTTCCAGTTTGTGCACAGGCATCAGCAATAAGGAACTTGTAAATAATTCACTCCTGGGCACTGGCAGTGGCTTGAATGCTGATAGATCCATCATCATGCTAGGATGCTCAGATGAAGATGGTCTGGCTGATTTCCCAGAAATAGACACTTGAAGTTGACCGAAAGATTCCTCTGATGACGCATTATGTTGATGGTGTGCTACATCGGCGATCATCATAGCTGCTGGAAAAAAATCCCGTCAGTAAGTGTATTAATGCGCAACAAAAAATTTACCTCTGATTTTGCAAAACTTGCAGTTCATACATGTTTCTCGGTCAAAACCTTCTGCTGCCTCAAGATACATGCCTGTTCTTATGCTTTTTACCTCCATCTGCACATAGAATCATCTATTGATGCTCAAAAAGATTGAAAAAGAATGCAAGGTATTCAACAAACTAGGACAAAAGGTACTATAAGAAAATGGCAGCACAGCTACAGGTGCCATGTGAGGCCTCCAACATCAATTTGTTCTGGTGGATGAAATTGCATTAAGGTGGGTATGAACAAAGAAAGAGTATTTACTTTGTTATCGTTAGGGGCTTCGATGCCCAAGAGATCATCCTTGGCATCCTGCTGTCCAGTCGTCGATGGCTCTAATACATCAGCTGGTAAGACTGCATTCTTATTTGGATAAATGATTTCTCTTTCATTTTTTATCTCCATCTTGACACAAAAGTATGAACAGATGACCGGAAAAGATAAGTCACATAGTGTTCAATATAATATAAGATCATCAAAAGGTGCTAGAAGAAAATGATCTTGCAGCTGCAGGTACCTTGTCATGCCTCTCTGTTACAAGCATTTGGTTTGGTTGAAGCAACTGCACTGAACTAGCTGTGGAAGAAGAAATGGTATTTGATTTGTTATCATTAGGAGCTTCAGTGGACAAGAGATCAGCCTTGACATTCTGTTGACCAGATGAAGATGATTCTAGTTTCCCATTTGTGAAGGCTGTCTCTTCCTTGAGAGACATAACTGAACTTTCAGTTTTTATCTCCATCTGTATACCGAAACATCCCAACAAATTACATTTGTATTTAATAAACTAACAAAACATGCTGCAAAGAAGGTGCTTTTTCATGCATCTCTGGTACAAGCATTTATTGGTGGAAGAAGCAGCAGATATGCGGGTTACTGAATTGTGAAAAAAAAGAATGAGTATTTACTTTGTTGTCATGAGGGGCTTCAATGCACATAGGATTAGCATTAACATCCTGCTGTACATACAGGCATCGTTCTACTTTCCCTATCGGGAAAGCTCCACCACATGATTGATTAAGAGTCTTCTGATCGGCTGATGAAATATTAATCTGATTAAACAGGATTATCTAGTGTAATTCAAGTGCATGTAACAACTAACAAGCACTTACAATTTCTGGAGTTAATCAAACTAATATCTGCTCCGTCTTTGCAAGCCCCAGCCATCCAGCTCTTCACCTGCATCCAGATTGAGATGAACTAGAAGGAATATGTATAATCAAGTTACTACCTCTATATCTGGAATATATGCTAAGATCTGCTACCTCTGCAACTTTTTGGCACGATTGATGGGGTTCATCTCCAGCAGCAGAATCACCAAGTGTCATCATTGCAGTTTCTAAATGAAGATAATCTGAGAGTTCTGGTTCTTTTGTTACATTTATTCTGTGATGCCCTTGGTCCAGGCTTGGCAGAGGAATTAGTTGCCCACCATCTTTATGGGAAGGTTTCTGTGATGATTCCAGTGGAAACATAGAGTCTGATAATACATACTGATGTGCAGAATGATTGAAACGTAGTTCTTTATCTGGGAGATCCATTCGTCTTTTCTTTCTGTTTGGACATGATCTTGAAGTGTCTCTGATTTCAATAAAGTTTGCATAGCCAGAGTCATCACTGATCACAATAACATCAAAATAATTGGACCTGCTGCTAGTTCTAACAGTATCATCAAGTGGAGAGACAGAATGAAATGCCTTTCTTTTACTTGCAAGTGCCTAGAAAAATATGACCAAAAGGAGACACAACCAAGGGCATCTCAGTCAGTGGTATCAGGGAGAAAAAACGCAGACCAAAATGGTGCAAGATAATAGACAGTAGCAGAAAAATTGAGAGATACATAAGCAAGGTGCCTGAGAAATGCACCTTTGCCAAAAATAAGTGTCCACGCTTTTAAATACTGATGAACTAGTGAAGTTATCAAATTACAGTGATAGTCTGATAGAAAAAAAGAAAAGAATCCATAATAGGGCAGGGTGTACATCTGGCAAGGAGCACCTTTCTTTTCCATCGCACTGTGTATAGATTACCTTCTGGGGTACACTTGCTGCAAGTGCTAGAATTTGATCCTTCCCGTTTGCAACCCTAAATCCTGAACAATTTCTTTTGCTCTCTGGTTGCTTCACCCCATCCTCTTCAGGAATTGTTTCCATGTCCATAACATTCTTTGATGATGATTTGACTGTATGTTTCCTGAGATTAAAATTCTGCGCCACGGGCAGTTCTTCCTTCACAATTCCTTTCCGCACCCTTTTGTTAGGGACATAATTACACTGGTCAATCTCTCGGTCAGATGTTAAGAACTCTAGTGAACAGCTGGAACTATACTGATCACTAGATTCAGCACCCGTGGAGAACTCTGGCAAATATTCAGAAATATCCTGATCACTATCTCCACCAGATATGGAGTACTCTGATGAATTGTCAGCAACTGAATCACTTCTTTCGCTATCCTGTTTGTAGTAAACAAAAGAGTGCTATTAATTTAGAGAAATGGAATAAATATACCAAAGTTCCAACATACACAAAAAATTTGCAAGCAAGACACCCAAGCAAAGATAGTAGCATATCCTAAACTTACGTTTATCTAGATAGTAGCGTAACCTAAACTTGTACTCATCCAAATCGTGTAAAAAGGGTAACATAGAAGTCGAATAAAAAGTGCTAAAGATCATGAGTGATAAATTGACTAGTTGATAAATACCTTGGCTGAGCAAGGCTTCCATTCCTGATTGTCCCATCGGGAGTAGGGCCTCAATGACGTAATCGGCACAAGAAAGTAGTCATCTTCATCAGTGTTGCCATGATGTTTTACCCTTACTTTGTATCTTCCAGGATTACTGCTGCAAACATCTTCAATAACACCTACTGACCAGATACCATCATGATATACTTCCACCTCTGCTGAGGGCTCCAATTCTTGCTCAAACTTTGTTTTGTCAGGTGTTGGCCGAATGAAGCATGAATGCAGAACTTCAATGGATCCTTCCTTAAACTCATAGCTAACAACATAGCTGCTACCACCAACCATCTTGATGATAGTAGCCGGCATCCAAGATCTACCCTTCTTTTCTTCTTCGCACATAACTTCCACACTGCTTCCCTCTGCATACAGTTGTATGCCTCGGAGCTGCATTCAAATTAGTAACACATAAACATTGAATCCATTTTCACCAACTAATATTGTGTGGCTTCAAAGTAGTTAAATAAACTACAACACAAATTAATTTGCAATCTAACTACACCATGGAGCTATTAGAGTTTCATTAGGAATGCTCTCTTTTTTTAGAAACAGGAATATATTTCAGTATTCCAGCCTTTGCATCGGACAATGCATGTAGCCAAGGAATGCTCTCTTGGCTCTTGACTTCAATGGCTACTGTGATGAGTCTAAACTCTAAAGTAGGATGCATGGCTATTGTGTAGGTTGTGGGTCTAAGCATGGTCATCTAGTTATAAATAATTTTGGCATGGTTTAGTGAACAAAACTTCAACTTGACTCAGGACATAAAATATATGTATGAATGTAAAAATGATATCACCTGATTCTGACCTCAATTAGAATCGATGAAACAAATTTATGGTGAATCTAGCCATTTTTTCCAGATACCTTTTAGAGCACAATCCTCACATAGTATTGAACTATATGAACTAGTGCGGCAGAACCTAGTTGGCTTCATTGTCGTCTGTAATCAAATTGTATACCTTTTATGGATAGTGCTTTAGTACTGAATAAATTTAATTCTGAAAACTTAACAGTTATGTTTCTTATTATACTCTCTTGTGTTTGAAAAACAAAATGTTCCTTAAAATAGCCCACATTAATGGAACTCAAAAGTTTTATGTCCCTGTTTGGGGGTGCAGAAACTTCCCCAAATTACGTCGAGAATTAAATTGTTTTGTGCCAAATTGACAAGATGATTCTGCAATTGGAGATGCATTTTAATAGAGATCTGTATGTATAAGATAAAGCAGGCCTCCATTGATTCCATTCTCCAAAATCCACTCACCTCATCGTGCGCGTCCATCCATCTTCCGCGCAAGAACTCCCGCCGGGGACGGACGAGCGACGCTTCCTGCTCGACCACCTCGCGGAACCGCGGAAACGACACGGCGTACCAGCACTGCTCCTCTTTCTTGCGAATGCCGGAGACGACGCCGAGCCACCATCCGTCACGATGGAACGCCTCGACGAGGTCGAACATCCTGACCTCGTGCCCCGGCGGCGGAGGCGGCGGCCGAGGCCGCACGTCGGCGGCGGCCACGACCTCCCGGAGCTTGGGCCCGCCGTCGTGGGCCACTAGGGTTGAGTAGACGACCTCGTAGCTGTCGGATCCCGGGAGGCGCGCGGCGACGGTGGCCTCGTAGCGGGCGCCGCGGAAGCCCTGCTCGTGGAAGAGGACCTCGACCTTCGCCCCCACGGCGTAGCGCGGCCTGCCGCGGCAGCTCGCGCCGGCACCCTCCCGCACCATGTGCTACGCTGCCCTTCCCGGCACGACGAGGCGATTTCTCCGGCGGCCAAGAGCAGAGCGAGCGCGAGCTGTTCGGCTGTTCGGGAAACCCTCGCTTCGGTTTGAAGTTCCTGCCTGTTTGGCTGGCGGTGGCTGGTTCTGGCGGTGGATGAGACTGGCCGGTGGGGTCTCCCGCCCAGCCCAGCCACTCCCGCCGGCCAACCCCGCCACTCCCACGGGCTGATTCGAAAATTGAACATGCCAGGGAACGCGGATAGCGGGAGGCGGCACACGGCAGCGGCCACACCCACACAACGGTAACGCCACATAAAACTACTTGGTACTTACCATTCATCCCCCTCACAAAACACACATCCTTAAAAATTCCTTTTTCACCTTTCCTATTTATCCTCCTCACATAACACGCATCCTAGAAAAAAAATTATTTTTCCATCCCCCGCGCCGGATAGCAATCCCTCGGATAGCTTGGAATTCGCAAACGCTTCGTATTGTGGTGGGCCGTTTAGGGCGTCCGCAACGGCAGGCGATTTGCTAGCGATTTGATTTGTTAAATGGATGAACAGTTAACGCACAGTGCCCACTAGTGAGGAGTTCGTCGCTAGCTCGCACGCTCGCCAATGTTGCTCGCTCTCACACGTCCGTGTCCCAGGCGCCTGCTATCCTCCTCTCTCCTCCAAATCGCTCACTCAAATCGACAGATTGCTACGGACGCCCTTAGAGCAGGTACACTAAGACAGCTCAGCTTGTCTAGTAGCCAGGACAGCTCAGCAAAAAGTGACGTGGAAGAGAGACAAACTAAGAGTCGTTGGATCCGTCGCCAAGCTCGACACAAGCTCCAACACGCTAAAGCATTTAAAATACATTGCCGCATGCAGCCCAACTCGTCGCCTGCAAAAAGTTGTGAACCTCTGCATAGCTGCTGCGTGATGAGTGGAGCTCAACGAATAAAATTATGGTGTTGGAACTAGTGAACAGACAAGTGAAACGACCAATTGTTGTACACGTTGTCTCTAAACTTGAGCTCTAAATGACTTGGCTTGGCTAATAGCCAAGGTTATTGAACCTGCTCTTAGAATCGGAATGCACAAGTTTTATGGACTTTGATGGATACCATGTTGTTTCAGGCTGTTCTAGCCTCTTCTGTTGCCACTAGAAAACATGCCACGACCAGTCACTCTGGTAAGCGAGTGCGCGACCGGTCCAATCCACTCCCATTGCTTTATTTTTCTCCCATGTTCCTTCACAACACGTGCAATGGCATGGTGGAGGTAGGTAGGACTCCCGTGTCCATTTTCTTTCTTTTCACCATAAAAAAATATGATAACTTTTATTTGAAATATCCATTTTTAATTCTGCTTGCACCATTGCATCTTTTATGACGAGATCTACAGAATAAGACCCATATTGTATATGTTCTAAAGTAATTTTTATATTGTGGCAACTTATATTATCTTAATTGTTACCACTTGCTGCATAAGTTGTTATATTGTACGCACACAAGTTGCTATAAAATTCTGAACATAAGTTTCTACCTATCTCCGTAGAAGTTGCTATTGAGTCTATCTGCATAAGTTGTTACCTATCTCTGCACAAGTTGATACTAAGTATATATCGTAAGTTGTATGTATCATGTGTGGCAACGTAGTATATCAATGTGATACCAACATGTAGCAACTTCTTTGATAATTTCTAACCACATGTTACACATAAATGGCTACGAATAAAAAAGTCGTCAAAACATATGCAACTGGGATCTATTTTGTTTGTCTTGACGCATTGAGCACAAATATGAAAACGAAATTTGGAACGGACACTCCATTCAAAAGTTACAGATTTTTTTAAAACTAACACGACGTCATACTAACAACAGCATACATGCACCCGCTCCTAGCATCGCTACCATTCTTTCTGGCACCGACGATTCCTTAGCGCTCGACAGGTCGCGGGTTAACTTGGTCTGTATTAAAGGTATTTTTAGCGACTGCTTAAAAAAGGTATTTTTAGTTGATTACTCCGTTTTTATACTTAGGCCTTATTCAGATTCCCTAACTTTTCACTATTCATTCCAACTTTACACTATTCCTCCCTCACAAAACACGTTTCCCAGCGAATGCTACAATGTTTTTCTAAAGCTATAATGTTTTTTTAACTCTAAACACAGCCTTAGAAATTTTCTACTCTAGCATTTGATGGAGTTCGATAATAATGGATAGTCTTATGCATCTTAGATAAAGAGACTGAAATACTTTGTTTCATTACGTATATATAGGTATCATGGGATTTATAGAAAGCAAAACACTTAATTTGATACTACCCGAGAAGTTTAAGTGGAGTTTAAAATTGGCTATAGGATTTTTAGTTCACTATTCGCTTTGTCTTTTTTTTAACCAGCAAAACCGTACGTGATACATATTGGCCCGAGGGTGTTTATTGCCTACCAGTTATTATTAGAGCGTACTATACATTTGCGTGGATGCAGTCTCGATGTGATTCCTATATCATGTTAAACCCAAGTTCACCACTGTTCACGGAAAATAAAGAAAAAGTTTTAGGCTGTGTTCAGATTAGGTAAAAAACACTGTAGCGGAAAAAAACACTGTAGCACATGCTAAAAGTTTTAGGCTGCGTTCAGATTAGGTAAAAAACACTGTAGCGGAAAAAAACACTGTAGCACATGCTGGGAAACGTGTTTTGTGAGAGGTGGATAGTGAAAAATTTATAAATAGTGAAAAGTTGGAATGAAAAGTGTATTTTTTTGGAATCTGAATAGGGTAAGGCTTTCTGATTGCTAAAAATATTACACAGGAAGGTTGCTTTCAACAACCAGAAAACTAGCCGACCCTGCAAGGTGGACCTCACTGCTGCAACAGTGCCTATGAACAGTAAGGAACTTGTAAAAGTAGTTTAGTTTGTAGGAAACTTCTCCTGAAATTTACTATTCATGGTAAATTTACTATTCCTCCACCTCACATAATATTACGAAAAGTTACTATAATGTTTTTCCCCACTTCTCTCCCAACCAAACTACTTCTATAAAGAATTCAGAAGCAAGATTGTTGCTCCTGGTTCTGGAGACCTGGACACTCGCAGTGGCCCGCTTGAATGCTGATAGACCCATCATCATGCTAGGATGCTCAGATGAAGATGGTTTGGCTGATTTTGTTAGATTTAATGTGGGTTGGCCCAAATCTTATTTAACAATTATCAAATAAATTAAGAGCCGTTTTAATATTATTATGTGCAATATTGAGGGTGCATGCCGTGCTGTATGCATAAATTGGTTTTAGTGCTGGCTATTTATGAGCTAGAAGTAACCTAGGAGAGTAACAAAGAATATGGGATAAGCTACCGCATGAAGAGAATTTTCATTGCTAGTTAGTTGTACTAGGAGGGTAGGCGTGCTAACGACGCGTCCGTAAAAAATGTTTCTTTACAAAATAATATTTTGAAATTTCAATACTTTACTATATATGAGAATGTATAACCATATGAGACATTAGTAATATTATAAATAATCTTATAAATCTCCTAAATTAATACATTACCAACACAAAAGCAAATAGAAAAAACAGCAACAACACACCTTTGAAGTACAAATAGATGAACAAACTATGTGCAAGCGATATGTGAAACATTATCATAACTTTTGGCTAATCATTTTATTTTGAGGTGTAGTGGCACAAACTCTATCTTAAAGGAGTGCAAAAAGCATGATGGGTCACTCTTGCCATGCACCTTTTTTAGCAGTGAGAGGTGAGATAAAACCATAAAAGAAAATTATCATGTGAGAGTATTGGTTCCTAGGGCTTAAAATATACTCAATCATATCCTATGTTTGATACTAATTAGAGTATTAAAAAAAGACCAATGACATGATGAATTCCATGAGCCGTAAACGTTTTTTAGAGAGATGAATCTATGATGCCTAATATGTCGTGGTTACCCCATCTGAGCATATGCTAATCATAGGTTAATTAGCCTTAATAGATTTGTATTGTGGGAAAATTTAGACCTTACGCAATTAGTTTCATAATTAGTCCTCGTAAATAACACTAAATTTTTTTATATGGAAGAGTCTATTTGTCGGCGAGTTATGCTGACTAGGTTCTCGAGGGGATGCCCCGAGAGAAGGGTTTGAGGAGAAGTCGTCGAGAATCTAGAATCGAAGGTGATAAGAGACGATTTAGACAGGTTCGGGCCGCAATATGCCCGCAGCCCCCGAGCCTTGATCCGATTTAATAAATCGAATTAAGGATCTGGACTCCAGGATTTGAAGACGATCTGAAGTAACTCTGATGGAGCGAAGATGTCCGAGTACTTTGCTGAAAAAGTACTCGGCTAACATCATGGTCCGAGTTCTTTGTTGAAAAAAGAACCCGGCTTGCATCAGCCCCCGAGCACGAAAGTGCGCGGAATTGCGATGGTGCGCCGAAGCTTGATCTGTAAAAATATAAATATTATGTAGCAAAGGTTGAAGAATATTTGAAAAACTAAAACTTACTCAGTCTTGTCGACGAATCGACAAGATGCATTGAGCAAAGACAAAATCGACGAGCGAGTAGATCCCACATAAAGAAGTCGACGAGAGCGCAAATTGCGCGAAGTGTCTCATAATATGAGATTATTTTGGTGTCTGTATTGTGTGCTTGAGTAGTTAGTCCCGCTAGCCGTGCCTTCCACGATACCCCGGTTAATAAACACATCGGCTTCGAAAAAGCACGGTTTGCATCGTCAGACAAAAAACTCTCGACACACTCGTCTTTAGAGATAAAACAGAACACACTGAAGAAGACAGCGAAAATGCAAAAAGCGAAGTGAAAACAACTCGGCATGATCGCGTGCTCGAGTAGTTAGTCCCGCTAGCCATGCCCTCCACGATACCTCGGTTGATAAACACATCGGCTTGGAAAAAGCACGGTTTGCATCGCCAGACAAAAACTTCTCAAGACACTCTACTTTTAGGGATAAAACCGAACATACTAAAGAAGTCGGCGAAAATGCGAAAAGCGCATGAAGAAATCGACGAAAGCATGGATCGCGAAGATATCCACTTGTAGATACGAATAAATAATTAAAACATATGACTTAGCTTGATTCGTGGACAATTCGTTGATTAAGTCGCGCCGAGTCCGAGTTCTTGGTTGAAAAAGAACTCGGCTGGTCATCGTAGTCCGGGTTCTTATCGGAAAAAGAACCCTGCTGGCTGCCATAGTCTGGATTCTTATCGAAAAAAGAACCCTGCTCGGACTGGAAAAGAACCCTGGCGACACTTCCTACGAGTCGTAGGGTTGATCTTGGCCTGGCCTCCTGGGTGACGGAGGTCACGGTCCTTACTGAAGTACCCTGGCGGATGCTGTAGATGATCCTCAGGCCGCCAAGTAGTCTTGTACCACGACTATCTACTTGGTCTTGATACTTGAGGGCAACGAGGCCGGAGTCATCGTTTGTCCGAGTCGAACTCGGCTTCTGCCTCCAAGTACTCCTTCGAGTTGGATACGATCCGAGGATCGTGTCGGAGTCGGAGACCCTTGACGATCTGCGCACGGTGACCCACGTGGGTGGTGGCGAAGATGTCATTGTCTCGCCGCGCAATTCGCGGCGTAGTCTGCGCGGGCGGCGGAGCTGACGCAATCGTCACGTCGCGCAGTTCATGCCGAAGCTTGCCGTCCTGGTTTGCAGTGCAAAGCCAGGAACCGAAGATGAAGGTCGCGCCTTCCTCGAACTTGGTGACGATGGAGGTGCTGAAGGATGCCATCGACTCTATAGCGAGTTCTCGACGAGGGAATCCCTCGGACGGCGCCAACGTGTCGACGAGTTATGCTGACTAGGTTCTCGAGGGGATGCCCCGAGAGAAGGGTTTGAGGAGAAGTCGTCGAGAATCTAGAATCGAAGGTGACAAGAGACGATTTAGACAGGTTCGGGCCGCAATGTGCATAATACCCTACGTCCTGTATGGTGTATCTTGTATAGATCTGGTGTGTTGCAATGCCTGACGGCGTTGCTCGATACAATGCCTGACGGTGTTGTTCGATGGTCTATTCTAGGGACCCCCTGCCCTCCTTTATATATCCTAGGGGGCAAGGTTTACATGGTAACTCTCCTAGTCGGTTACAATTGAGGAGTCCTAGTAGGACAAGGTGTCCTAGTAGGAGTCTAGCTTAGAGACCTGGGGTTTCTATACCCGACACTATTCTAAGCACATGTGAACCAGAAACCAAATATGAGAGCAACCTGGACTGCTAACTCGATTTCGTCGTGAGAAACCGATGACGAGAAAGCCCTATTCATGTGGAGGCTGCAGGGGACGTAGTGCATTTTCCAAACAGAAATCAGAGTGGAGGACATCTTCTTTTTGTACTATGGTAAATTTCACGCATCCCCACACTACATACGTGAACAGAGAGACCTTCGTAGGCTAGCAAATTTATCTAGATCTTCGTAGGCTAGCAAAAGAAACGACGTATAATTGATGTAAGATACAAATTCAGAAGAGAAAAAAGATGCCAACTGAGCTCTAGCTCAGCTGGCAAGGTTTCTTGTGGTGGAACCAGCCCACCAGGGTTCGAGTCCTCAAGTCGGCACTGGTGCTCGTATTTTCCTGGATTTATTCCATGATTTAACCGACACTATTCTTTCAGTGGAAGGCGACGTGCCCGTCAATAGCGAGGCGCCTGTGGTGACTTCATCAATTTGGAGGATTTGCCGGCCCAGTCTTTCAGAGGTGATCATAGGGGTAGGGTTGCGCGCGTATGTTTGTAGGAGCAAGTGTGCGTGTGTGTATATGAGTGTCTGCGTCTGTACCGTGTGATTTGCCAAAAAAAAAAAGAGAAAAAAGATACAATAAAAATTTAAGAAGTAAAATGGTGGAAAAAGGAAAAAAATGAAAAAAGACAAAATCTCGCGGACGGAATCGGCGAGAGGCTTCTGATTCCTCCAGCGGTATAGATGTTACTACTATATGCGAGAGTTTTGATAATTTCTAGAGTTACGGAAGTTTCTTTCGTGGAGCAAATTCTTTTTGTCTTTTGATCTCCAGTGTTCTCTCAATTGCCTCCGGCTACAATATAAAAGCCCTATTTGCCTTGCATTCGGGCGAATATGGTAGACAAATCTACAGCTTCCGCTGCTTGCTAAGTCTTCCCTGTTCTGGTCCTTGCGCGCATGAGTACTGGAAGAGTAGGCCTCTGAAACGCTGTTGTTCGTGAGTTTGCCTGCTCAGGTGAAGGCCGACAGTCACGATTTTAGGGAGTGTCCGCAAGCGGCACGACTACTCGCTTCGTTCTCTTCTTCCTAGTGGTATCGGTGATCGTCTTCTTCCCGGTGTCTCGTTGTGATCGGTATGGCAACCTTTCTGCAGTGCATCGAACGGGAGATTACACAATCAGGTACTATGTCGACTAGTGCATCTGGCTCTGCCGTTGGGTATATTTTTCTTGTATGATAATCACATTTAGATCACACGTGCACGTATTTGATGACATAAACATATTGAGTATATTTTTGCTAGATTAAATTACAACTGAAATTGCCTAAATTTCTAACAGATTTCCCAGAAATAGAGTAATAGACACTTCAAGCTGACCTGATGACGCATTACGTTGATGGTGTGCTGCAGGTTAACCCTTTTATACAAAGCGATGATAAAAGTGTAAGTGGGGTGGTATACGTATGCAGGCTCGTTCCGTGTGAGGAGCTAGGCCATAAGCAGATTTTAGAGATCCCAGTAAGTGCATTAATGAGCAACAAAAAAATTACCTTTGTGATTTTTCTAAACTTGCAGTTCGTACATGTTTCCCGCGGGCTGCAGATCAGCTTTTGCAGATGACAGATGAGCAGGGGATGTCGGGTGTCGGTCGGGAGAAAGCGTTAGTCGCACGCCTTCCTCCGCACAAGTCAGATTTGACTTGGGGAGGGTCTTCGAGAGTCCTCCCCCTTTTCCGCCGTGAGTGTTTATCGACTGGCCGGACCCCTCGTGGGGGTCTGCCCATCCGACCCTGGGGTCGGGGGTCGGGCGAGACGGACGCACCCGACCCCTCCGGCCCACGGGTCGTCCGGAGCAGGCTAAGGCCGGGTGAAGCGGGGAGCTCACGTCCACGCGCCCTCGGGACCCTCGGAGGGTCGGGCGAGATGGAACCTTCCAGCCAGTTTGTCGCTGGAGTTGCCAGGGTCTTCTTCTGTTAACGCGTCATTCGCTGGTGTACTGGCAGTGGGCCCCCTAATCCATGACCTCCATAGTAGCCCCCGACCTTGCAGAGGAGTCAAGGACTCGTGTGCGAGGTCATGTCCTTTTCCTCGGGGGAGTTGGATTCCATAGGGAGGCCCTTCTTTCCCTCTACGTTCTCGCAAATTCCTGGCGTCCTCTGGAATTCCTGGAGTACGACTTGGGTGACGCCTCGATGGCGAGGCCCGACATCCAATACGTTATGGGGGTCACGGCCCCCTTCGCGAGGCGTCAGCCCGAGCCCAGCTGCGCGCGGCAGATCGCGGAGATCTGGCTGGGCCCACGAATCGTGGTGGTCTGACCAGTTGTAGATGGGAACAGACCCGCCATCGAGTACGACGCGACGCGGCGGTCAGACTTTGGACTCGACCCCGCGGTAGTGGTGGGCCCAACGAGGCGTGCGGGAGTGGTGGGCAGTTAATGCCCTATTCCGCCTCCTCGTGCCACGCGCGCATGTCGGGCGTACCTTACGCCGTTGGATTTAATCCGAGGGCGGAGAGCGCTCGGTCATGCGACCCTTCAGTGCGGCAGCCCGCCACCCCGCCGCCCCTATATATTCAAGGACGCCGGCTTGACAGGGCACGCTTTTCGCCTTCCATCGCACAGCTCTCGCCTCCTTGCTTCCGTTCGTCCTCCGTTCTTGCTTCAATCTAATCTTTAATCTTCCTCCCCCCAAGTCCTCCACCGCCAAGATGGCTACCAGGGGTTCTTCTTCCTCAATGCAGCTTCGCCCATGGGTGCGGTCGACCGTGTCCGAGGACGCACTCGAGTCGCTCGTGACTCGAGGGCTTCTCTGCCCGCGCACCGAGCGGGAGGAGTGGATCTCTCCGTCCCCCTCCCACAAGACCCCGTCGCCGCCGGCGGGGTACGTGGTGAGCTTCATGGCGTACCACGTCCGTGGTTTCGCCGTGACGGCTCACCGCTTCGTCCGCGAGGTGCTTCACCACTTCGGGGTGGAGCTCCACGCCCTCGCCCCGAACGGGGTTCAGCAGCTGGCCAACTTCGTGGCCCTGTGCGAGGGCTATCTGGGCATCGACCCAGATTTCAACCTCTTCCTCCTCTTCTTCAAGGCGGCGCTCGTTCGCGTGCAAGGCGCCCTGGCCCCATGGGGATACTGCTCGCTACAGGCGAAGCAGTCCCGCGTGGACAAGTTCCCGCGCTCCGAGCTGCAGGGTTCCAACAAGGATTGGAACAAAGGTTGGTTCTACCTCAAGAACTACGCGGAGGCTGCCCTTCCTCCGTTCGACCCCACAAGCTCGCCGCCGGCCAAGGAGCCGGCGAACTGGCAGTACGGCCCCGAGGCCGCTGCCCGCAAGAAGCTGACGGAGCACCTCGCATGGCTCGCCAAGCTCCGGTCGAGCGGCCTCACCGGCCTTGGTATCGCGGAGGCCTTCCACCGGCGCCGCGTTGCCCCGCTCATGGCCTGTGGCGGACCACTCTGAAATTATTCCAAGTTAAGTACCCATGGACCACTAATCAAGCAGTCAGGCACTTAATCCGGAATAAGCTGGAGCGCCATTGGATTATACCCGATTAAACACGTACTTTCACGATCGAAACAACACGCGCGCCCACACGAAGGTGAGTCTCAGAAATTACAACATGCCACAATTTCAACATACATAAATAGTATCATAATGTTATTACAAACCAAGTTCGAATTTCAAATCAGAGTACGAGAGTTCATTGCAGCGGAAATAAATGTAACGACGATACATAGGAACACCACGATGAAGCCGACTATGGTGCTACTCCTCCCGATCCTCGGCAGAGGACGGATCCCACTCGACGTGCCAGCCAGGAGGAACCTGGGTAGACCAAGTGATGGAATCGATTGCCACATCCATAACAGTACCTGAAATAATAGCCACAAGCAAGGCTGAGTATACTAATACTCAGCAAGGCTTACCCTTCGGGTGAATCTACTTCACCGACTTCTAGACATGAAAGGCTTTTGGCTAGTGGGTTTGTTTTGCCAAAAGCAACTAAGAGTGGTTCCTTATTTTCATGATTTTAGCATCAAATTCTAGTAGTGTTAACCATTCTAGATTAGCATTCTCTCTAAGCATACAAGTGGTGCAATACAATTTAGTACATACAATAAGTTCATCATCCTCATAGTTCCACTTGTTACTCAATGCAGCACAGCGGTCAAGCAGTCTCATTAACCGCGAGAAGCGGACAGTTCGAACCGAATTTTGCTACCTGGCCAGGGGAAACCCAACACACTCGGACAATGCTTGCTATAAAAGGCACAAGCACTTTCCAACCTTTCCCATCAATCCACAATTCGGCGCTGGGTCCATTCCCTTAGGATAAAGGTTTACCGCTTCACTCACGGCATCACGCATGTATCCACATGTGTACAGCAAGGGAAACAAAATGTTTCCAAGGAGAGATGGCTATCGGTCCTAGCTGCTTCAATTCGGTACCGGGCTTACCGATTCCCATAGGTCGGCATTCATGTGGTACGTTCAAAAACTTGACACACAGAACCACACGTTTCAACCTTAATCCAATTACCATACACGGACGGGAGATCTACACATACCTTCCCGCCCGTCCATCCTTATGATTCCAACATAAGTAAAGACAAGCAACTCCTATATCTCGCGAGTGACAGGAAATCACTCGGCTTGTAACGGTCCTAAAGGCATTGCTCTATCGCTCCTATCATACTAGTATTTCAAGTCATAGGTGCTAGAATCATGCAACTAGGGTAATCATACAACACCTAGAATGTAAATGCACAAGCATATATAAATACATAATTGCACGAATTAAAAGTTAGGTCATGCTTCGGGGCTTGCCTTCTTGAGCTAAAACACTGTCAGGCTCCTGGTCGATCTCGACGACGTCGGCACCACCCTCGGGGACTTCTTCGTTGACGGGGACGAGGTTGTAGGTGCCGTCAGCGAGAGCGCCTTCTACATGAGATGCACAACTTTATTGTGGCTGCCTAAGTGGTCTAAAAGCAAGGCCTTGAAGGCCATATTCACCTAGACGTACTATTGGGCGATACTTTTCTTCACAAAATTGGAGAAGGTGTGTGATGGAAATTTTTATGCCTTCATAATGGGGATTGTGTGCACATATAAAACAATTCAAACCATTATTTCTAAACAAGAGTGCAGTTCTGGAATTTTAAGTTTACATGCTCCACATTTGATTAATCATCAAAAGTGACCTTATTTCTTTTTATACAACTCATTTCTACTCTAGTTCGTTCTCGTTTTTGTTTCTCTGTTTCTGTTCATCCCTTTTATCCACAAACTTTATGACAGCTACTGGAGTATAAGAGTTAGGCTCACTCCAAAATTTAGCCCAATCTGAGGTACACAGAATTTATTAAAAATAGTACAAGTTGCTGCTCAAAGAAACAAGATTAATTCATATAAAATTAAAACTACCTTCAAAACAGATAATCTTTCTACCAGAGCTAGACATGAGTGAAAGAAAGGCTCTGACCAAGTGGTGGCTAAAAATAACACTTGGACAGCCTTCAATAATTTTCTATCCGAAAACCAACATCTATTTATTTGCTGGCCTAAACAGGGTCAACAATTAAGTTTAGCATTTTTACCACATGTGCTAACAAGTTCCTAGACCTCTGGTGAAAAATAGTGCTTTTTGGCTGCATGGATTATTTTTAATAATTGCAGGATTAAACTAAAACAGGAATCACAAAATAAATCATAACTAAAGCTACAGTCCGTACTTTTAGGTCTCCTTTAGACACAAGGCGTCCAAAGCCTTAACAAACAACATATCCAAAGTTCATCTCTAGAAGAGCTCAGGATTTGAAATGGTGCACAAGATTCTAAAACCTGAGTTTGAATTTTAATTCAAAAACTGTTCACAAAAAGTATATACATGCTAACATGAGATTGGAGTTTACAAGCTCACGAGTCCAGGGAGTATTTTTGTGCATTTTTCCGATTTTTGTTCGATTTTTAGTGGATTTTACAAGATTTTGGGGAAATGAACTAAACCTTAAGAATCTTTTTACGCCGCGACCCTCGGAACTTTTGAAAACCTCGCGGACAGGTCCCTGACTTCTTTCACTGGGAACCCTGCGAAAAGGAAGAAGATGAAGATGTGCCCTCGGCTCATCGACGGCGTTGCGCCGGCCATACGACGGTGGGAGGAGGTCGGAGAGTTGGGGGGAAAAGAACGAGCAGCTCACCACGAGTCGAATGGTGGCGGTTGGGAGGCCGGAGGAGGCTCGGAGGTCGCCGGCGATGGAGCAGTGGCGGTGCGGCCGCGGCGGCTTCAACTCCGGCGAGGTCGGTGGCTTTCACCGGGGTTGGAGGGGCTCGTGAGCACCAGTGGGACTTGGCGAAGACGTTGGGATGCTCGGTTGGCCTTGGGGATGGCTCGAAGGGGTCGCTCAACGTGGAGGTGCTCCGGCGGCCGGAAATGGGGATTTTGGGGGAAATCCCGATTTCTCGCCGGAGAGTTGAGGGGAGCTCGAGAGAAATGGGGGGAAAGGAAGCTAAGGAAGTGGTCTAGCTCCGTGTGCGAGGAATTTGGGAATGGTGGAGGGACGAGGGCGAATTTGCTCCGGCGCTTGAGCTCGGTTCTCGCGGCCAGAGGTTGAAGACGAGGTGCGCGAGCGCGGAGGAGGAGGAATGGCTGGGGTACGAGCAAAGGCAAGGGTCAGAGGTCACTTGGCAAAGCAAATGAGCACTCTAGAGCTGTTTGGGGCGGCTGGGGGCGTGCGTGCGCGTGCTCGAGCCGTCAAGGTCGCCATGAGTGCGCCTACGAGCTCTGGCGGCGCGAACGGAGGGGGTTGGGCGTCGCGGATCGTGACGTGAGTGAGGAGAGATCTTTCGCAGAGAGGCTTGGCACGCAGCGGGAGGGAATCGCCGCGGGTCAGCACAGCGCGGCGCACGCGCGGCCGCGGCCAGTGGCCGAGCTCCGCTCGCCATCATGGCGCTCCGTGGCGCGAGGCTGCCAGCGCGCTGTAGCGCGCGAGGTGATGGAACGGCAAGCCAGACGCCCGCGCAAGGACAAAAGCAAGACGCCGCCACGGCTTGGCCGGCCAGGCGAGGCCTCCGCCGCTCGCCGGCCATGTGGCGGCCGGTCTGCGGCCGGGGCAGGGCGCGCCAGGGCGAGCTGGCAGGCACCCGAGGAGCTCCTTTGTTCTCTGTGAATTTTCTCCAAAAATTTGATCTGAACATTCAAATGTGCAAAAATAAAAGTTGGAGTTTGAGATATGGGACACAACTTTCTTTTTGGTGTGAACCTGAAATTTGAAATTTTTCATGCTCAAACAGGCCATTTTCAAACAGGCGTTCAGCACTGTTTTTCAAGTTTTTGAGGGGCTTAAATGCAAAATTTGAAAAAGTTCCCAACAGTGACTAGGCCTTATTTGTTATGACAAACAACTTTTATTTTGTAGATTTTCAAGTTTAGTACAAAATTTTTGAGATTTTTAGTTGGGTGTCAAAAAAGCCTTATTGAATTTCAAATTTCGAATTTAAATTCAAATCAAGTGTGCTACAACCAATGCTACCCTTTGATCCTGTTTTTAGTGTGTTTTTAAGGTGCTAATTTCAGAGATGTCACAGCCTACCCCCCTTAAAAGGAATCTCGCTCCGAGATTTGATTGTGCTTAGGGATAAGGTAGGAAAAGGTACCTTGGTCTTAGGAAGGATGTCGGGGAAGTTCTTTTTAAGATAGTCCTCGGTTTTCCATGTGGCTTCATCCTCGGAGTGATGACTCCACTGAATTTTATACATTTTTAACTTCTCTCTTCTTCGGGTTTGTCTCTCCTTCTCATCGAGGATCTTGATGGGATGCTCATCATAAGAAAGATCCGGTTCAACTGAGAGTTCTTCTTGCTCAACAACCTCGGTCGGGACACGAAGACACTTCTTGAGTTGAGAGACATGGAATACATTGTGCACGGCGGAGAGCTTCTCGGGGAGCTTCACACAGTATGCTACCGGTCCACATTGTTGAGTGATTTCATATGGGCCAACGTAGCGAGGTGCAAGTTTTCCTTTCAATCCAAACCTTTGCACACCCTTGGTTGGGGAGACCTTGAGATACACATGATCGCCGACTTCGAACTGAAGGGGCTTTCGCCTTTGATCAAAGTAACTCTTTTGCCGTGATTGTGCGGTTCTCAAATTTTCACGGATAGTCCTAACCTTTTCTTCCGCTTCCTTCACAAGGTCAGGGCCATATGTGTATCTCTCGCCTGCCTGGGACCAACACAATGGTGTCCGGCATCTTCTACCATATAAGGCTTCGAAGGGTGCAATCTTAAGTCTTGCTTGGTAGCTGTTGTTATAGGAGAATTCAGCGAGAGACAGACATTTCTCCCAATTCTTCCCATAATGGATAACACAAGCTCGAAGCATATCTTCAAGGATTTGATTTACCCTTTCCGTCTGCCCATCGGTTTGAGGGTGATATGCCGAACTACGGGTCAGTTTTGTGCCTAAGGATAGTTGCAATTGTTCTCAAAAGCGTGCCACAAATTGAGTACCACGATCTAAAATTATCGTCTTGGGTACCCCATGTAGACAAACGATTTGTTCCAAATAGATTTCAGCATACCTCCTAGCGGCATAAGCGGTATTAACCGGAATAAAATGTGCGGTCTTGGTGAGGCGGTCCACAATTACCCATATGGAGTCATGCCCTTGCGGGGTCCTGGGAAGTCCAACAATGAAGTCCATGCTTATATCTTCCCACTTCCATGAGGGAATAGGTAGAGGTTGAAGAGTGCCTGCTACCTTCAAGTGGCTAGCCTTTACCCGCCGACACGTGTCACATTCCGACACATACGTGGCAATCTCCCGCTTCATCCTAGTCCACCAAAAGTTTTGTTTCAGATCTTGGTACATTTTGGTGCTACCGGGATGGATAGAAAATTTGGAGAGATGGGCTTCATCCATAATTTTCGTTCGGAGTTTAGTGTTCTTGGGCACCACTATCCGATGTCCAAACCACATCACTCCCTGCCCATCTAGCCGGAAACATTTATATTTTTCCTTCACCTTCTCTTTTGCCAATTTTCTCTTGAGGATTTTAATCTTTGCATCATTTAATTGGGCTTCAGCAATCTGATCGTGCAAGGTTGGTTCAATAGAGATATGGTTGAAATATCCATGAGGAACAATCTCCAAGTTGAGCTTTGCCGTTTCATGGCACAAGGTGTCAGCGTAGGACTCCACAGAAAGGCAGTGACAGGGAGCCTTGCGGCTTAGTGCATCCGCAACCACGTTAGCCTTCCCTGGGTGATAATGCACACTAAGGTCATAGTCCTTTGCTTACTCCAACCATCTTCGCTGCCTAATATTCAAGTGTGCCTAAGTGAAGACGTATTTGAGGCTTTTGTGATCAGTGTATACGTTGCATGGAACACCCATCTGGTAGTGTCTCCATATCTTGAGAGCATGAATGACCGCTGCTAACTCAAGATCATGGGTAGGGTAGTTTTGCTCATGAGGCCGGAGTGCTTGAGAAGCGTAAGCAATGACTCGGTTCTCTTGCATAAGAACGCAGCCAAGTCCGGTGCCTGAAGCATCGCAATAGACATCATAGGGCTTGGTGCCGTCGGGTTGAGCTAAAACTGGGGCTGAAGTTAAATGTTTTCTCAATGTGTGAAATGCTTCTTCGCATTTATCACTCTACACAAATTTGACTCCGTTCTTTAAGAGTTCCGTCATGGGTTTAGCAATCCGAGAGAAATCCGGAATGAAGCGGTGATAGTAATCTGCTAGACCCAGAAAACTCCGAATCTCATGGACAGAGGTAGGTGGTTGCCAATCCATCACCTCTTGCACCTTGGTTGGATCCACGGATATACCATCCTTGCAAACTGTGTGACCCAAGAATTTCACACTTTCTAGCCAGAATTCACATTTAGAGAACTTGGCGTAGAGTTGATGGTCTCTCAATCTTTGAAGAACAATGCGAAGGTGCTCGGCATGCTCTTCCTCATTCTGGGAATATATGAGGATGTCATCAATAAAAACCACCACGAACTTGTCGAGCTCGAACATGAAAACCGAATTCATGAGATACATAAAGTAGGCAGGGGCATTTGTGAGCCCAAAAGACATGACCAAGAATTCATAAAGCCCGTAGCGGGTAGAAAAGGCAGTCTTGGGAATGTCACAAGGTCGAATTTTTATTTGGTGATAGCCAGAGCGAAGATCAATCTTGGAGAACACTCTGGCGCCAGCTAGTTGGTCAAAAAGGACATCAATGTGGTGAAGTGGATACTTATTCTTGAGGGTCACCGCATTGAGAGGCCGGTAATCAATACACAACCTCAAAGAATGATCCTTCTTCTTTACAAAGATAGCTGGGCAACCCCAAGGTGACACACTAGGACGGATGAAACCCTTGTCTAGCAGTTTTTGGAGTCGAATTTTTAATTCAGCCAATTCATTTGGTGGCATTCTATAGGGTCTCTTTGATATAGGTGCTGTGCCAGGTTGGAGTTCAATCACAAATTCAATGTCCCTATCCGGCGGCATCCCCGGTAAGTCATCCGGAAAAACATCGGCATACTCACATACCACCGGAATGTCCTTTAGTGGTGTTTCTACCATGGTGTAAGCACAAGCATTGGCATAACTTCGGTGTGACAGATATAGTGCACTAGGGCCATGTGTAAGCGAGTTTATTTCCACAACTCGTTCAGCAACATCTAGCACAACCTTATGTTGAGTCATCCAATTTGCCCCCAAAACAATATCAATCCCTTCCATCCCAAGCAGAATTAAATCAGTAGGAAACAGTTTACTACCCAGCCTGATTGGTACTTTTCGAGTGACTTGGTTGGATGCTATTTTACCTCCCGCTGTTGATATCACATATGCTGATTTGGTATGGTAAGATTTTAACCCACATTTTGCATGAATCTTGTGCTTATAAAACTATGTGTTGCCCCGGAATCAAACAATATCACAGCAGGTTGGTTGTGGATAGGGAAGGTACCAGCCATATCCGGTGCTCCCTCAGGTAGGTCAGCCAAGGTGGTGTAGTTAAGCCTTCCTTGCCTGACTTGCACACGCTGCTGCTTGCCCTTGTTTTGCTGATTTCCAGGACGCTGGTTCTGCGGCTTGTTTTGTGGGCAGTCCTTGATGAAGTGACTGTTGTTGCCACACTTGAAGCATTGGTAGCTAGCTCCAGGACGGGACGGCTGCTGCGCCTTCTGCCTCGGCGCCTGTTGCTGCTGCGGCGGTGGAGGGAAACGGGGCGCACCCTGCTGTTGTGGCCTAGCAACCCATCGTCCTCCCTGAGGTGCCCTTGGCTGCCCCTGTGGTGCAGCCGGAGGAACCAGGCGGAACCTCTGTGGCTATGCACTCAAAGGTCCAGCGGGAGCCTTCCTCTTCTTCTCAGCCCTATGCACCATGTTAGCATCTTCCTGGGCAATGACGATGTTCACAAGTTCGCCATATGTGGCAACTCGGGTGGTGGTCAGTTGAGCCTTGAGCTTGGTGTTGAGGCCACGTCGGAACCTCTCCATCTTCTTCACATCAGATTCGGCGTGATGACCCGCATATGGGCACAGACCATTGAAGGCCTAGGCGTACTGGAGCACAGTGCGGGTACCCTGAGTCAGCACCAGAAACTCAGTCAACTTCCGCTCAACCAAGCCAGTAGGAATGTGGTGGGCTTTGAAGGCAGTTTTGAACTCCTCCCACTCAATCACGTGGTTCTCCTGCTGCAGGGCCAAGTAATTCTCCCACCACAGGAGAGCTGTGCCGCGGAGTTGCTACGCTGCGAAGACCACCGTGCAGTTGGGAGTGCAAGGCGTGGCCAGAATAGAGAACTTGGATTCGATGGCTCGAATCCATGCATCAGCCTCCAAGGGCTCCTCGGCTCTGGAGAACACCGACGGGTGTGTAGCCAAGAAGTCGTCATACCGAGCCACTTGAGCTTGAGGGGCACGTTGACCACCTTGTTGCTGCATCTTCTGCTGCATCATTTGTTGCTGATGCTGCAGATTGCGGAGAATCTCCGTCTGAGTGGCATACAGTTGTTGCCACGTCGGAAGTTGCTGCGGTGGCGGAGGTGGTGGTGGTTGTTGCTGCCCTTCCGGCCCCTGCTGGTTAGCGTTGGAGCCGCTAGCATCGTGACCGCTGCGAGTGATAGCCATCTGCAGTAGGTACTTGTATTAGCTACATTTCATAAGCTTGCATAAATCAATGACAAGATAGAACGTGGCAATATAATGAAGTTTACTGCGTAAGGACAACATATCAGCAGGCAGTTTTGGAAGAAAAATCATATCTCCCAGTAGAAATCAAGTCAGATGCTCCAATTCGTTCAGTAGCTCGAAAATTTCATACTCTACAACTTTCATGTTTGGCTCAGAACCAAATTCGGGCTGAAACTAGGCCGAAAAATTCGAGTTTTAGCTCTCTGTATTCGCTGTTCTTTAGTAGGCCGAGCTGTAGTGTTTCGGTTACCATTTTTATTTCGCTTAACCAATGGGGTTGAAATTTGGTGAGCATTTCGTTTGACAAATTCCAAACAACTTTGTAGTTCACATCACAGCCCAGAAGTGAGTGGAAACCATATTAATAATTAAAACAAGGATAGCTGCAGAACGTTTTCAGCACAACCATTACAACCTTCATCAAGTTTTTGGGGCTCACACATCCACACCAATCGAATTACATTGTTTCAAAAGATTGAAGGGAAACTCAACTCCATCTAGCCTATTACATCATGAAGCCAAAATTTAGGCTATGCGGAGGAGTAATCTCACTACTGCAGCTCCTAGAAGTCATCTAGGTTGTTAGCGGTAGCCTCGCTGCCCATAGGCGACGGTGGAGCTGGAAGGGGCGGCATGTCATCCTTGGTTTCCATGTAGGAATCAGGGGCCTCTCCTTCCCCGTGCTCTCCACCCTCCTCAAGAAGGTGCTGAGCATCATGGGCGGCTAGCATGGCATTGGCATGCTCCAAGACACCCTGCACGTTCTCAAGCTCATCCCTTGTTTGGATTAGCTCGTTGTGGACATTGTTGTGCGCTATGTGGAGGTCGGTCAATTGCCTCTCCAAATCTGCAACCATGGCATCTCTGGTGCTCACCTTTATGGACAAAGAGGTCCTCTCTATCCCAATGTCGCGGGCACGAACAGACATATCAATGGCAAGGTTGAGTACCTCGCTCTATGACCGTCCCAAAAGTGCCTACAGCCGGTGATAAGCTCGGATCCACCTCATCAAGAGTGCAGCTGCAGCGATGGGGTTGTCCGCCATCCTCAAGGGTGAGCTAAGATAGCGCCTCATCCAATGAGCATCGTCCGGCTGGGCCGGTGGAAACAGCCCAAGAAGCTGATGCTCCACAAGGTCCGGGTTCTGGGCGCAGAAGGAACTTATCCCATTGAGGGCAGCTAGCTCACAAGTGGTCTCCATGTGGTGCCCATGGACTTCCACACTCCACGTGGGGAGCTGGGACACGGTGGGTGGCAATGCACCACCAAACGCACTCGGGATCGAGTCACTCCTCGGTCATGGATGATGGTTCTCTCATATTGTGGTGGGGTTGGGTAATCGAGCGCCTGCAACACGGACCAAAGGATGCTTGGAAAACCTTCCCATCCAAGACAGTCCGAGAAAGAGATGTCATTGGGGTAGCTGGCAAGGTCAGCGTGGGCGTCCATTCTAAACAAAAAGGTCAAGTGTGAGAACTGGTTAGCGCCAAAGAAAATAAAAACAGTTTCTGGACAATGTAGTAAAAATCGTAAAACTCAGCATCTACAAACTCAAAAATTCCCAAATTTGGCCAGAACATTGTTTAAATAATTTCAAACAAGTTTCATGTTGAAGGTTTGAGCAGAAACCGTCGACTCACTGTTCCCAGAAATTTCCAGCAGACAGGGGGTTACCGTTTTAAGCATAACTCTCATTCTACTGAACCAAATTTGCTGAAATTTCTACAGCACAAACTAGATAACATGTATGACAACTTGCATGTTGAACGCTTTTTCGTTTGACAAGGTTTTCAGGTTCGAATTAATGATGCAAACAGACTGTTTTCGGCAGAGTTTCAGCACAATTTTCGGTTGTTATTCAAATTTTGACGACGGGTAGTTCAATGTTCGTGCATTAAGGTTCAACAAAATTTCAGTGAATTGCAATGCATGAGCGGTCTATTCATTGTCACCAACACACGTGCCAATAAACTTTTGGCCTACGAAGTTAGTGTTGGTGGCTAGGCAATATCCGTCTCTCCCTATATTAACTAGCCGAACTTTTCTAACCGTCCGACTTACGGAATCGTGGTTAGTGTACCTGCAGAAAATTCCATTCCAGAACATATATAATCAACCTTTCGTGCCAGCACTCACGAAAGCGTTTCCATACATTACCACCTACTATAGAGGGGGCTCCCGAACGTTCAACATTGAACGGGCAATGCTTCATATGTCACCAAGGCAACATATTGACAATTTCATACGCTCATGAAATAGCGTATTGACTTTGTGCCGCCATCATATTTGCATATGATGCCGTGGTACGCTACAGCAATCGCCGTACCTTGCGCCCACCATGCTATTCTAGTTTCATACGCCATCACAACGTATTGACTATGTGCCGCCACTATATTTTCATATAGTGTTGTGGTACGTTACAGCAATCGCCATACCTTGCGCCCACCATTGCGGAAAGTAAATGACAGAATGAAATGTGCTGGGAGTCAGCATAATATATAATTAGCCATCTATCATATCGTGATCCCTTAACCCACATAGGCTTCACGCTCTATATATCATCCTTAGCGGTCCTATGGATAACATTCCATCGCAAGTGCGCAGCGGAAGCAAGAGTTGGCAAGTTTTATTCAAAAACATTTATTTAGGGTCTGTTGCTCTCTCTGGTGCGCATGTTTTGGGTCTGATGCCAGCTGTGGCGGACCACTCCGAAATTATTCCAAGTTAAGTACCCATGGACCACTAATCAAGCAGTCAGGCACTTATCCGGAATAAGCTGGAGCGCCGTCGGATTATACCCGATTAACCACGTACTTTCACGATCGAAACAACACGCGCGCCCACCGAAGGTGAGTCCCAGAAATTACAACATTCCACAATTTCAACATACATAAATAGTATCATAAAGTTATTACAAACCAAGTTCGAATTTCAAATCAGAGTACGAGAGTTCATTGCAGCGGAAATAAATCTAACGACGATACATAGGAACACCACGATGAAGCCGACTATGGTGCTACTCCTCCCGATCCTCGGCAGAGGACGGATCCCACTCGACGTGCCAGCCAGGAGGAACCTGGGTAGGCCAAGTGATGGAATCGACTGCCACATCCATAACAGTACCTGAAATAATAGCCACAAGCAAGGCTGAGTATACTAATACTCAGCAAGGCTTACCCGTCGGGTGAATCTACTTCACCGACTTCTAGACATGAAAGGCTTTTGGCTAGTGGGTTTGTTTTGCCAAAAGCAACTAAGAGTGGATCCTTATTTTCATGATTTTAGCATCAAATTCTAGTAGTGTTAACCATTCTAGATTAGCATTCTCTCTAAGCATACAAGTGGTGCAATACAATTTAGTACATACAATAAGTTCATCATCCTCATAGTTCCACTTGTTACTCAATGCAGCACAGCGGTCAAGCAGTCTAAGTAAAGACAAGCAACTCCTATATGATTCCAACATAAGTAAAGACAAGCAACTTCTATATCTCGCGAGTGACAGGAAATCACTCGGCTTGTAACGGTCCTAAAGGCATTGCTCTATCGCTCCTATCATACTAGTATTTCAAGTCATAGGTGCTAGAATCATGCAACTAGGGTAATCATACAACACCTAGAATGTAAATGCACAAGCATATATAAATACATAATTGCACGAATTAAAAGTTAGGTCATGCTCCGGGGCTTGCCTTCTTGAGCTAAAACACTGTCAGGCTCCTGGTCGATCTCGACGACGTCGGCACCACCCTCGGGGACTTCTTCGTTGACGGGGACGAGGTTGTAGGTGCCGTCAGCGAGAGCGCCTTCTACATGAGATGCACAACTTTATTGTGGCTGCCTAAGTGGTCTAAAAGCAAGGCCTTGAAGGCCATATTCACCTAGACGTACTATTGGGCGATACTTTTCTTCAAAAAATTGGAGAAGGTATGTGATGGAAATTTTTCTGCCTTCATAATGGGGATTGTGTGCACATATAAAACAATTCAAACCATTATTTCTAAACAAGAGTGCAGTTCTGGAATTTTAAGTTTACATGCTCCACATTTGATTAATTATCAAAAGTGACCTTATTTCTTTTCATACAACTCATTTCTACTCTAGTTCGTTCTCATTTTTGTTTCTCTGTTTCTGTTCATCCCTTTTATCCACAAACTTTATGACAGCTACTGGAGTATAAGAGTTAGGCTCACTCCAAAATTTAGCCCAATCTGAGGTACACAGAATTTATTAAAAATAGTACAAGTTGCTGCTCAAAGAAACAAGATTAATTCATATAAAATTAAAACTACCTTCAAAACAGATAATCTTTCTACCAGAGCTAGACATGAGTGAAAGAAAGGCTCTGACCAAGTGGTGGCTAAAAATAACACTTGGACAACCTTCAATAATTTGCTGGCCTAAACAGGGTCAACAATTAAGTTTAGCATTTTTACCACATGTGCTAACAAGTTCCTAGACCTCTGGTGAAAAATGGTGCTTTTTGGCTGCATGGATTATTTTTAATAATTGCAGGATTAAACTAAAACAGGAATCACAAAATAAATCATAACTAAAGCTACACTCCGTACTTTTAGGTCTCCTTTGGACACAAGGCGTCCAAAGCCATCACAAACAACATATCCAAAGTTCATCTCCAGAAGAGCTCAGGATTTGAAATGGTGCACAAGATTCTAAAAACTGAGTTTGAATTTTAATTCAAAAACTGTTCACAAAAAGTATATACATGCTAACATGAGATTGGAGTTTACAACCTCCCAAGTCCAGGGAGTATTTTTGTGCATTTTTCCGATTTTTGTACGATTTTTAGTGTACTTTACAAGATTTTGGGTAAATGAACTAAACCTTAAGATTCTTTTTACGCCATGACCCTCGGAACTTTTGAAAACCTCGCGAACAGGTCCCTGACTTCTTTCACTGGGAACCCTGCGAAAAGGAAGAAGATGAAGATGTGCCCTCGGCTCGTCGACGGCGTTGCGCCGGCCATACGACGGTGGGAGGAGGTCGGAGAGGTGGGGGAAAAGATCGAGCAGCTCACTACGAGCCGAATGGTGGCGGTTGGGAGGCCGGAGGAGGCTCGGAGGTCGCCGGCGATGGAGCAGTGGCGGTGCGGCCACCGCGGCTTCAACTCCGGCGAGGTCGGTGGCTTTCACCGGGGTTGGAGGGGCTCGTGAGCACCAGTGGGACTTGGCGAAGACGTTGGGATGCTCGGTTGGCCTTGGCGCTCCGCGGCGCGAGGCTGCCAGCGCGCTGTAGCGCGCAAGGTGATGGAACGACAAGCCAGACGCCCGCGCGAGGAAAAAAGCAAGATGCCGCCGCAGCTTGGCCGTCCAGGCGAGGCCTCCGCCGCTCGCCGGCCACGTGGCGGCCGGTCTGCGGCCGGGGCAGGGCGCGCAAGGGCGAGCTGGCAGGCACCCGTGGAGCTCCTTTGTTCTCTATAAATTGTCTCCAAAAATTTGAACTGAACATTCAAATGTGCAAAATAAAAGTTGGAGTTTGAGATGTGGGACATAACTTTCATTTTGGTGTGAACCAGAAATTTTAAATTTTTCAAGCTCAAACAGGCCATTTTCAAACAGGCGTTCAGCACTGTTTTTTGAGTTTTTGATGGGCTTAAATACAAAATTTGAAAAAGTTCCCAGCAGTGACTAGGCCTTATTTGTGGTGAAAAACAACTTTTATTTTTGGAGATTTTCAAGTTTAGTACAAAATTTTTGAGATTTCAGTTGGGTGTCAAAAAGGCCTTATTGAAATTCAAATTTCGAATTTAAATTCAAATCAAGTGTGCTACAACCAATGCTACCCTTTGATCCTGTTTTTAGTGTGTTTTTAAGGTGCTAATTTCGGGGATGTCAGATGGCCCGACCCCTGCGCCTCTTCGAGATGCTTCCCACGACATCCGAGGCGGAGCTCCGCGCCAGCCTCGTGTCGCACGTTATCCCTTCGGAGGACGAGATACGGGCACGGCTGGCAGTGCTCGTCGACTCCCAGCGGGCCGCCTCCATGTCGATCCCCATCTCGGATCAGCCATCGATGCTCCCGGGGCCCAGGGCTGTGGACCTCGTAAGTCACACTCTCCAACCATGTCTCGCTTTTTGTCTTAGTCTTTTTCTGTCTTCCTTTCCGTGGGTCAACGTGTCGTCTTCACCCCGCAGTCTTTCGAGGCCCCTGGGGGTCTTCGCACTTCGAGGGGGGTCGTCCCCGAGGAGGTGTTCTCCCGCGAGGCGGCACGGCGGAGGAACCGGGAGGCCGGGGAGGCCGCCCGGAAGCGCAAGAGGGAGGAGGCCAAGAAGCGCCTCAGCCGCGAGGAGCGGAGCATGAGAGGGAGCGCAGGGAGCGCCGGGGAGAGGAGATCGGGTCTGACCTGGCCTCCTCGTGCGACGAGGAGGAGAACCCCGGAGGCTCTTCTCCCATGGTGCTGGAGTACACCGTGGAGGACCACATCGCGGTGGACCCCCCGGCGCACGGCGAGCATCAGCTCACACCCATCATCGTGGACGAGCTCCCCTCCCCTCCTCCAGGCGCCCCACCGGCAGGGGCGTCCCGCGTGCGGCCAACCTCCTCCTCCAGGCCGGTGTGGCTGTCGGTTCGCCGCCCCGGGACGTCGAGCAGGTTCATCGGCGTTTCCTCGCTTGTTGTGTCTTGTTTTCATGGCTCATGTCGTTAGGGTCTCTTAGAATCGTCATTGTGTTTTGCAGCCGGGCCGGCCAGGAGTCGGGTCCTGGCTCCGCACCGGTGAAGCGTCTTCGTCGCGACCCTCCACCTATGACCGCCCCTGACTCCTCGGAGCCAAGGGTGGCCACCGAGGCTCGGCGTGCTGACCCAAGCCCAGCCATGGCCGAGGGGCTGGTCCTAGCCCCTGCCCTTGGGAACTCCCCGTCCATCGCGGCGAGCGTGGAGTCCGCGCAAGTGGTCGCCACTCCATCTCCGCCTGCCCCGTCTTCCCTGGTCAGGGCAGGGGTCTCCTACGTGCTGGCCTCGTCGCCCGTGGCAGGGGAGGCCACGGAATCGACAGAGGTGATGGATGTGGACGCACCCATGGGGGCAGCGGCTGGTGAAGAGCCAGGGGTGGGCCCTGCCGTGATCGTCGTGGAACCACCCCCGTCTGCTGGGATGCCTGTCGAGGGCGTGATGGTGGATGTCCCTACGGAGGCGCCCTCCGTTACATTGTCCGCGCCGACCACCTCCGAGCGCCTCTCAGTGAACCTGAAAGAGGGCGTGGAGGTGAGCCGGTGGTCAATGGAGGACCTCTTTGGCGAGGCGGAGGCGCAGGCGCGCTTCGATGCAGGGCCTCCCACGGTACTGTCAGCACTGACTCTGGTGTCGGTGCTAGCATCGCCACCCACCGCCGCGCCAGCGGAGGCCTCGGGGTCAGGTGGCGGCCAGGGGGTCACCTTCCCTGCCCTAAGCGAACCCGCGGTCGATCCCGAGCATATTGTGCAGGTCGACTCGTGGCTAGCGGCTCTTCAGCAGATACGCACCTTCCCCGTGTCGCTCCTGCAGATGGCCCTGACGCTCCACTCCGTGGCGAACCCGTCGAGCCAGGTACGTGATCTACTTCATCCCTTCGTCTTTGTTTGTTGCACGATTGCTTTCCAGGTCTGACCCTGTCGCCGTCCTGACTGGGCTGTTTGGTCGTTTTAGTCGATACTGCTATCGCTCTCCCGGGCCCGGACCGTCGAGCGGGAGTCGATCGACCAAGCTCGCCGGGCATGGAACGCTGCCAACGCGTCGAGGGACGAGGCTGCGGGCAGCGCCCGTTGAATCTCGGAGCTGGAGCGTGCGCTGGCCTCCTAGGCTGCGGCGCACCAGGAGGAACTCGCGGCGCTGCACACCGAACTGGGCCGCC
Organism: Digitaria exilis; assembly: GCA_015342445.1. Lineage (NCBI taxonomy): Eukaryota > Viridiplantae > Streptophyta > Magnoliopsida > Poales > Poaceae > Digitaria > Digitaria exilis. Next base: position 3,061,046 of record JACEFO010002248.1, read on the forward strand.
TTCGCACTGACGCCTCCGACGTCCGCAGCGGTTCGTTCCACTTCTTAACCACTTGTCTTTTTGAATGCTCTAATTGGCTCGATGATGATCTTGCGTGCCGTCCTTCCAGGGTTTCAAGCCTAGCTCAATTCCCTTCGTGTGGAGAGGGCTGCTGCGGTCCAGGCGTGCGCCGACGCCCAGAGGGAGCGTGACCAGGCGGTGAACGCCAAGGAGGACGCCGAGGGGGCATGCGCTGAGCTTAGCCAGCTCGTCGCCGACCTTCGCTCCGAGGCGCAGACCGCCACCGGGCGTGCCGAGTCCTTGGAGGCCTCCTTGTTCACGGCACGCAAGTCCTTAGAAGAGAAGGACTCGGAGGTCGAGGGTACGTTCTCCATATCCGTCTCTTGCTCAGCCTTCATTATCGTATGCTTGTTTGTTGTCTAATCGTGATCTCATTCTTTTGCATCACTCAAGTCTCGTGTGTCGGATGGGATCACCCATCGCACCATGCTGCTATCGTGCTTCGGGATGCTACACTACGCGGCGGGGGCGGTCCTGACGAGGCTCGGGTTCCCTCTGTCAGAGGACATCGAGCGGCTCCCCGAAGACCTCCACCGCGCGGCGGAGTGCTGCGGCGAACTGCGCGCCGTAGCCCTCGGGATGCTGGATGCCCTGGAGGTGCCGGTCAGCGGCGACCCCCGCGCGTCTCCCGGCGGAGCTCGACCTCGCCCCGGCGTGGATCAGAGCCCTCTCCAAGCAGTCGCTGGTGTGCGGCGTCCAGGAGGCCTTCACGTTGGTCCGCTTCGACAGAATGGCCACCGGCTTCCCCAACGAGTTCACCTCGGAGGCTCTGGACGCCATGGCCGAGGAGCTTAGGGCCCCTGCGGAGCAGTTCGCCAACGGTCTGGCGCCCGGAACCGACGCGGAGGGCAACCCGGTGGTCAGCGCCGCCCCCGACCAGGCTCCTTAGAGTTACACCTTTTTATTTCTTTGCTGTGCTTGCTATGCCCTCGCGTGGAGGGATCAAGACTTCAAACCTCTGGGAGGTTCCGCATCGATGGGACTCCCATATTTTGAATATTTGTAATAATTAGCTTACCTTTCTTCTTCTTCGTCGTATTTTCGTTTTTTCATTGCCACGCACGCGTGGGCTTTTATTTGTTTTTCTTATAGCTATGCCCCTGCCAGCCCCCGAGTGGGGTCTGCCTTCCAATTTCTTCACGAACTGGTTGGAAGGCGCCACTTGAGACGGCCTCTGTGGGGTTGGCTTTGTTTTCTCGGCAACTCTTGGTTACTGATTAGGCCTTCGAGCCTTCAAACCTTGGCTTTGGGGTGAGCAAGGTAAACCCGATGGTTCTACCGAGCCCCTGAGCCTCGGAGCCTTTAAGCTTTTGGCGGTGTGGTGGGCAAGGTGAACCCGATGGTTCTGCCGAGCCCCCGAGCCACCGAGCCTTTGAGCTTTTGGCGGTGGGGTGGGCAAGGTGAACCCGATGGTTCTGCCGAGCCCTCGAGCCCCCGAGCCTTTGGGCTTTTGGCGGTGGGGTGGGCAAGGTAAACCCGATGGTTCTGCCGAGCCCCCGAGCCTTTGGGCTTTGGCTGCGGGGGAAGCAAAGTGAACCTGATGGTTCTGCCGAGCCCCCGAGCCCTTGAATTCCTGAGCTTTGGCTGCGGGGTAAGCAAGGTGAGCCCGATGGTTCAGCCGAGCCCCAGAGCCCTTGAACTCAATTGTGAGATGACCTTGAGAGGCTGGATCTTTAAGGCTTTTAAGGTCGTCGGGTTTAGATCCGAGGCTCGTGCTCTCGGCCGATCCGAACGCCAAGTGGTCCCTTAGCCAAATTACTCGAGCCCCCCCGGGCCTCTGTGTCCCTTGCCGTGGCTAGGCGCCGCCCAGCGTTTGGCTGCGGGTCCCTGCAAAAAGATAGACCCGGTAGGTCAAAAATATAGTTAGTTTCCTTCATCCGAGTTTCGTCGCAGGAATGCCTTTGTGCATTCTCGGCTTGATTCGTGTCGAGAAGGGGTCCCCCGGCCCGGCTGTGTTTGCTTGGGTTTGTTGGCAGGATCGGCCGTCCGGCACGGCAACCATGCGATCCGTAGCCGCGGGGGCGTAGGCCGTCGCAACGCGGCTGCACCAGACGTCCCTGCCTACCCGTTGAACAGCGCCAGGGGTCTCCTCAGAATCATAGGGCCGGATAATAAACGGAAAGCTCAAAGGAAATGACAATAAACTGAATTGAAATAACTAGAGTGTAGAGGGTTCACTTATCTGGCAGGCTTGGGGCCACGGGGAGGGCTTCCGTGGCCCACCCCTGTCGAGTCTTCTACCACGTGACGAAGAGTTGACGCAGCACCGTGAGCTTGAGGCTGTGATGAGGCCGCCGTCGCGACCCGAGGCTCACGGTTACTGTGGCTTCCGAGTGTTTTACGTTCGGCGGTAGTGCCCCCGGAGATGGGGCTCCATCGGTTGGGTGGTGGCCTCTGCCTCTGGGGCAGTACCGTCGAGCGGTTCAACCACGATCAAACTGCTTTTTAAGTTGTGCGGCTCCTCCGTCCGCCGGCGATGTGGTACTAAAAATAGATACCATTCGCCAGGACTCTTCCATAAAAGGAATGAAATGGACCTCGTTCGGTCCCAGCCCAATTCCGGTTTTGGCCTTTTGGGCCTATCCTCCTGTGAGGGTCCTCATCGAACCCCTCGCACTTGACGGGGAACTTCCGACCCCTCCGTGGGGTCGAGCGGGTTGGTGCCGCACCCGCTGCCCACTCCTCCCTCCATGGGTGATCATGGGTAGAAGCGTCGGAGCTGCTCAATGTTCCAAGCGTTGGAAAGATGGGTTCCATCTGGCATTGCCAGCTCATAGGAACCCGGGCGGAGGACCCGTACTACGATGTAAGGCCCCTCCCATGGGGGTGAGGGCTTGGTGAAGCCGCGGCGATCTTGGGCTAGCCTCAAGACCAAGTCGCCCACTTGAAACGCACGACCGCGCACTCACTGCGCGTGGTAACGCCTCAAGCTTTGCTGGTACTTGGCCGAGTGCGCCACCACTACTTCCCGAGCTTCCTCCAACTGGTCTGCAGCGTCTTCAAGGTTGACCCTATTCGCTTCTTCGTCGAAGGCTTGAACCCTTAGGGAGCCATAGTCTACGTCGGTGGGGAGGATCACCTCAAACCCATAGACCATGTAGAACGGGGAGAAACTCGTGCCGCGGGTCGGAGTCGTCTGCAGACTCCACAGGACGGAGGGTAGCTCCTCCATCCGCTTGGCGCCGAGCTTATGAATGCGCTTGACCAGCCGGTTGAATATCCGCGGCTTCAACCCTTGCAGGATCATGCCGTTGGCGTGCTCGACCTGGCCGTTTGTGCGCGGGTGAGCGACTGCCGCCCAAGCCACCTCAATCCCGTAGTCGTCACAGAAGCGGGTGAACCTCTTCCTTGTGAACTGAGATCCATTGTCAGTGATGATGGTGTTCGGAACACCAAACCGGCACAGGATGTCACGGAAGAAGCGGACGGCTTGCTCTAACGTGATTTTCGTCAGCGGGCGCGCTTCAATCCACTTCGTAAATTTGTCGACGGCGACAAACATGTGGGTGAAGCCCCCGGGCGCTCTTGGCAGAGGCCCGACCATGTCCAGTCCCCAGACCGCAAACGGCTAGGTAATGGGTATGGTCTGGAGCGCCTGGGCTGGTAAATACGTCTTGTTGGCATAGAACTGGCAGCCTTCGCACGTTCGCACAATTCGCTCGGCGTCCGCGACGGCTGTGGGCCAGTAGAATCCTTGCCGGAAGGCCGACCCCACCAACGATCAGGGTGCCGCGTGGTGACCGCACACCCCGCCATGGATGTCCTTCAGCAGCGATCTCCCCTCTTCGTTGAGGATACAGCACTGAAGAACACCATTGTGGCCCCGGTGGTACAAGCTACCCTCGATTATTCTGTAGGACTTGGCCCTTCGGACGAGGCGTCGGGCCTCTGTTCGTCCGGCTGGGAGGGCCCCGTGGACGAGCCAGCTTAGGAAGGGTGTACGCTAATCCCTCTCCAGCTCGGGTGGGTCCTCCAGAGGCTGTTCTTCATCGAGATCCGGCCCTCCGTCAGGGTCAGACACGATGGACGCCACCACCCTCGTTGGGTCGAGGCTTCTCTCGGGGTCGGGCGACTGCTCGGGGTCGGGCCCCAAGGCAGACGCTCCTTCGTTGAAGTTTACCGACGGCTGGTGCTGGTCATCTGCAAACACGCCTGGTGGGATTGACTGCCGCCAGGACGCGAGCTTGGCTAGCTCATCGGCCGCCTTGTTGTACTCCCGTCGGAGGTGGACGAAACATAAACCCTTGAACTTTTCTTGCGCCCTGCGCACGGCCTCGCAATAGACTGCCAACTTTGGATTGTAGCACTTGGCGTCGCCGTTGACCTGATCGACCACGAGCTGAGAGTCGCCGTGAGCCTCTAGCCTATGGACGCCTAGCTCCTTGGCTATCTACAGCCCAGCGAGCAGGGCTTCATACTCTGCCATGTTGTTCGACGCGGGAAAGTGGAGCCGTATGGCGTAGCGCATCATCACCCCCATAGGAGAGATGAAGACGACCCCAACCCCCGACCCGGTTCGGTTCTGAGCCCCATCAAAGTGAAGGATCCAGTACTCAAGGTCGGCCGGGGCTGGAGGGAGTTGTGTCTCCGTCCATTCAGCGACAAAATCTGCAAGGATTTGAGATTTGATTGCTGACCTTGGCGCGTAGGAGATGTCATAGCCCATGAGCTCGAGGGACCACTTGGTGATTCTTCCTGTCGCCTCCCTATTGTTGACCACCTCTCCTAACGCGTGCTCCGTGACGACAGTGACATGATGAGCGTCGAAGTAGTGTCGGAGCTTGCGCTTGGCGATGAGGATGGCGTAGATCATCTTCTGGATGTGGAGATAACGCGTCTTCGACTCGGTCAATATCTCGCTGATGTAGTAGACCGGGTGCTGCACCTTTAGGGTGTGCCCTTCCTTCTCGCGGTCCACCACGAGAACAGCACTGACCACCTGAGTGGTCACCGCGACGTACAGGAGAAGGTGCTCCCCTTCGCGTGGGGGCACGAGGACGGGCGGCTTGGTGAGCATGTGCTTGAGCAGGTCAAGCGCCTGCTGAGCCTTCGTGCTCCACTCGAAGCGGCCGTCCCTCTTCAGGAGCTTGTAGAGAGGAAGTCCCCGCTCTCCCAAACGTGCTACGATCCGCCCCAGCGCAGCGAGGCAACCGGTCAGCTTCTGGACGTCCTTGACGGAACTGGACGGCCCCATGTTGGTGATAGCTGCAATCTTCTCGGGGTTCGCTTCAAGGCCCCTGGCGGAGACAACGAATCCCAGGGGGAGGCCTTTTGAGACCCCGAATATGCATTTCTTTGGGTTGAGTTTTACGCGGTTCGCCCACGAGCGTTCGAACTTGGCTTCCATGTCTTAGACTAGATCGTCCGCTCGCCTGGACTTGACTACGATGTCGTCCACGTAGACCTCGACAGTTCGCCCGATGAGGTCCCCTAAACACTGGTTCATGCAACGCTGGAATGTTGCACCAGCATTTTTTAGCCCGAAGGCCATCGTGGTGTAACAGAATACACCACAAGGGGTCACGAAGGAAGTGGCCAGCTGGTCGGATTCCTTGAGCGCAATCTGGTGGTACCCGGAGTAAGCGTCAAGGAAACATAGGGCTTCGCACCCAGCGGTAGAGTCTACGACCTGGTCGATGCGAGGGAGGGGATAGGGGAACTTTTTCGCAAGCTTTATTGAGATTGGTGTAGTCGATACACATTCTCCATTTCCCATTCTTTTTCTCGACGAGTACAGGATTTGCCAACCACTCGGGGTAGCGTACCTCCCTAATGAACACTGCATCTAACAGCTTGGCTACTTCTTCGATGATTATCTTGCGTTTGAAGTCATTGCAGCGCCTTGTGGGCTAATGGACAGGCTTCGCGCCTTTGCGAATGTCCAAGGAATGCACGGCGACTTCCCGGGGGATTCCTGGCATGTCTGCGGGAACCCAAGCGAACATGCCGATGTTCGACCGGAGGCAGTCGACGAGCGCGCTTTCCTACTTCTCCGTGAGGGTGGAGGAGATGATGGCCGTCTTGCTCCCCGAGCCCTGAGGATCGAGGAGCACCCTCTTCGTGTCGCTCGATGGCTGGAACTGCCTGTCAGCCTCCAACTCGAGCATCGCTTTCTTGCGGGCGGGGCAATCGCCATCCTCAGCGTCGTGCACCTCTCAATCTTCGGGGATGGAGGTTAGGACCGCCATGGCGTTGACCGCCGCTTGAGAGACGGTGAGCTCTTCGGAAGCCTTCGCGGCCGCCCTGGCCTTGGCGAGCTGTCGAGATGCGACAAGAGCTGCCGCCAGCGCGCACCTCTACATCTCGCACTCGTACGCCACCTGCGGGGATGTTCCCACCACAATGACACCGTTGGGACCCGACATCTTGAGCTTGAGGTAGACGTAGTTTGGGATGGCCATGAACTTAGCGTAGCACGGCCTGCCCAGGATCGCATGGTAGGAACCGTCGAAGCCACCACCTCGAAACAGAGTGTCTCGGTACGGAAATTCTCCCGATCTCCAAAGGTGACCGGTAGGGTGATTTGACCCAGCGGAACAGCCTCCTTCCCTGGGACGACCCCGTAGAACGGAGCCCATTCCGGGTGCACATGGGACCTTGGGACACCCAAGGCGTCCAGTGTACTCGCGTACATGATGTTGAGGCCGCTTCCTCCGTCCATCAACACCTTGGAGACGCGCTTCCTTGCGATTATCGTGGCCACGACCAGAGGGAGCTTCCCCGGATGCGGGATGTACTTCGGGTGGTCGGATTGGTCGAAAGTGATCGCAGCCTCAGACCATCGGAGAAACTCCTGGTCGGCTGAATGGGCCGCGAACACGTCATGCTCCATTAGCTTGGTGCGTCGCTTTGACGCCTGTGCCTCTGGGCCACCAAAGATCATGAGGCACTCGTCGGGTTCGGGGAACGAGTCGGTCGCTGCTCCCTTGCTCTGCGACTGAGGGGTCGGGCTGACCCCATCCAGCCTACCCATGAGGAACTTCCTCATAAGTCCGCACTCGCGGTACTTGTGGTTGACGGGGGTCGCGTGGTTCGGGCACGGACCCTCGAGCAGCTGCTCGAAGTAGTCGGGGGTCAGACCCTCGTTGGGTCGTCGCCCCTGGGGTCGGTCATCTCGTCTTTGGCCTTGTGGCATCTGGCCCTGGGGTCGGGAGGGCTTGGTGTCTGCGATGGCGATGAACTCGATCCGCCTCTCCTTCTTCTTCCTTTTCCTCTTCTCTCGGTAGTCCGATGGTCCTGCCTCGTCGGCAGTCTCCTCGCGCTTCTTCTTCCCTCCGTCCTCGGGAAAATGCACCAGTACGGCTTCCTCTCCTTGCGCTTCTTTAGCAGCCATGTCGAGGACCTCCTTGATCGTCTTCGGGCACTCCCTGCCGATCCGATTGACCAAGGGTCGGCTCTTGGTGCCTTCCATCAGCGCAGCGATGGCATCGGCATCAGTGGCGTCCGGGAGGTTGTTGTACTGCCGAGAGAACCGATGCAGGTAATCGCGCAGGGTCTCCCCGTGCCTCTGCTTGCACCTCTTGAGGTCCCAGACCTTGCCTGGGCATGCGCAAGTGCCTTGGAAGTTCCCGACGAAGATACCCCTCAGGTCCGCCCAGGTTTGGATCTTCCCGTTTGGCAAGCGCTCGAGCCACGCGCGAGCTGGCTCTGCCAAGTACAGGGGGAGGTTTCGTATGATAACTTTGTCATCGGAAGCCCCTCCCGCTTGGCACGCAAGCCAGAAGTCGTCCAGCCAGACCGAGGGATCTGTCTCCCCATCGTACTTGCTGAAGTTGGCGGGGAGGCGGAACCGTGGGGGAATTGCTACGGTGCGGATCTCGTGAGAGAAAGCGGCCGGGCCGGGACAGTCGGAGTCGGAGTTCGAGTCCCACTCCTTTTCCGTCCCGACGTACGCCTCGCGCCAACGATGTCTGATGCGGGGAACACGGTCCTCCGGCTCCTCCGACTTGTCCTGACGCCGAGCCTCGATGGTGTGTCGCACGTCTCGGTCGGGGCCCAGCCGGTTCTAAACCCTTGCTGCCTCCATGTCCGGAGGGTCCCGTCGTGAGCCATCGGCCGGCCTCTTCCTATCGACGGGGCTGGGGGAGCACGAGTTTCCAGCAGAGTGCCGCCTTCTTCCCACGGAGCTCGCCGCCTGCCGCACCGCAGCACGCTCAAGGAGCGTCCTTAGCCCGTTCTGGATCCGGCGTTCCTCGGGGGTGGACGGCTGTGGCAGTTGCCTGCTGAGCAGCGTAGCCGCCGTGATGCACTGGCTCGCCCGGTCGAAGAGAGGGTAGCCATCGGCATTGCTCTCGATCCTCCGGCTCACCTCACGTGCCCGAGCGGACAGTTCTATGCTTGCGTCAGGTTGGGCCTGCTCTATCTCGATTGCGAGCCACATATCCTCCAGCTCTTGCTGCTTTGTCGCGATCTGCTCTGGCGTGAGCCGGATCTCAGCCGCGTTAGCCCCGTTCGTTGCGTCATCCGGGGGAACCACGGCGAAGCACTCCCGAGTGGGGCAGTGCGCGCGCATCCTTGGAGGGACGTGCGCTTCCGGACCCTTCTCCTGCTCCGGCTCGCTCAAGGTGGTCACGTCGTCCGGGGATGAGTGGCGCCCTAAGATGGCTTCATACCTCAGCAGGCGTACCTTGGCGTGTTGCCTTTCGAGGCATTTCCAAGCCTGGCACGGCGCCGAGTCGGAGAAAGTTTGTGACGCGTTCTTCAGCCCAATAGGAAAGGCTATCGCCTAGCCTTTTCGCGAGTTCGCGTCGATCCTCTTGGTCACTTGGCCTTTGGGGCCGCGTGACGAGGGCGAACCCGAACGCCTCCCGTGGGGCGCTTTGGTCAGGTCGTTGCTTTCGTCAAGGTGGTGCACGATTCGTTCGCGCCCCACCCGGGAAACTTCGATTGAGCTCCGAGAAACGATGCTCTCAGCCGTCGTGGCCGTCATGGCCTTTCTCGAAGCGGCCGCGGGCACCGCCGGGCCCCCACAGAGGACGTGCCCCACGCGGGCGGCCGGGTGGCCAGGGTTGTCGACGAGGACGAGGCAGAGCGTGCCGCCCCAAGCGCCTGGCATCTCGTTCACGAGGAACTCGAGGCTGCCGAAGCAAATGATCACGCCCAACCTGAGCTGATGGTCACCGAGACCAGCCATCTCGCACCGGGTGTCGAAGAAGACGTAGACGTGCACAGGCCCCTACCTGGCGTGCCAACTGTCGGCGGGTGGCTCACGGGGTACCTCACGCCGGCGAGTGTCGATCACAGAACACGCACGTCTCGGTGGAGAATGGTTCAAGAGACGCAAGACAAAGAGGATTATACTGGTTCGGGAGCGATCCCTACGTCCAGTGAAACGAGCTCCAAATCGTATTGCTCTCTTGGCGGCGGGTTACAGCGAAGGCCGGTTCTAGCCTTGTGTGTGAAGTGTGCGTGTAGGGTACTTAGTGCTCTAGAGATCGAAAAGGAATTCTCCTGTGTGTATCTTTTTTTCTTTCCTCTCGCAGGGACGCCCTCCCCTTTTATAGTCCAAGGGGAGAACAACTTTACAACGTTATTTTACCTATCTACCCCCCCAAGGGTCGGAGGCCCCCGGCGGTTGCGTGCTGTCGGCCTGGTGCGTCTTGGCGACCCCTTCCTCGGTTGCCGCGTGTCCTCAACCCTCCCATCCGCAACTTCCTGGTAGCTTCCTCCTTGGCTGTTAGCGCGGGAGCATGCATGCAGCTGTCCTTTTCCCTTGCGCAGGGCTGCAGATCAGCTTTTGCAGATGGCAGATAAGCAGGGGATGTCGGGTGTCGGTCGGGAGAAAGCGTTAGTCGCACGCCTTCCTCCGCACAAGTCAGATTTGACTTGGGGAGGGTCTTCGAGAGTCCTCCCTCTTTTCTGCCGTGAGTGTTTATCGACTGGCAGGACCCCTCGCGGGGGTCTGCCCATCCGACCCTGGGGTCGGGGGTCGAGCGAGACGGACGCGCCCGACCCCTCCGGCCCACGGGTCGTCCGGAGCAGGCTAAGGCCGGGTGAAGCGGGGAGCTCACGTCCACGCGCCCTCGGGACCCTCGGAGGGTCGGGCGAGACGGAACCTTCCGACCAGTTTGTCGCTGGAGTTGCCAGGGTCTTCTTCTGTTAACGCGCCGTTCGCTGGCGTACTGACAGTGGGCCCCCTAATCCATGACCTCCACATAGCCGCAAGGTATTTCTTCTTGAGGATGGAATTGCGTTGAGGTGGGTGTAAACAAAGTAGGAAAAAGTTCAGATTACTTCCCTCAACTATAAGCAAAGTCCACGTAACCTCCTAAACCAATTTTTGGTTTATTTTACCCCCCTAAACTATGTTATTTGGCCCATTTTACCCCCTAATACAATTTGTCTTTTTTTATTTTGCTATGTACAAGTGTCATATTACGCTCAAATTTTAGGAGATGAAAGTAGACATCATAATGTATGATAGAAAAATGTAAAATGATTTTTTGTCATTATTTTGATGGGGTATATATTTAATATTTAATTAACACTTAGGACATGACATTATACAAAAAACAATGATGAAAAAAATCATAATCTAATTTTTTGACAAACATTGTGATGTTCACTACAATCATACAAAATTTGAAATTAAAATTCAACTTGTGCATGGAGAAGTAAAAAAGACAAGTTGTATTAGGGGGTAGAATACACCAAGTGACATAGATAAAGGGGTAAAATGAACCAAAAGATAGTTTAGGTGGTTATGTAGACTTTACTAAGTGGGAGAAAAGTGGCTATAAATAGTCCACTCAAAACCACTAGTCGTTAGTGCTGACGCAGAGGGACTTACTGATTCGGTGCCCTCCAAAGGTGGCCACCGAATCAATCGGTGCCTCCTTGGATTTGAACTTCCAATGGCTAGCCAGTGACCACCGACTGATTCGGTGGCCTACATTTGTGCAGCACCGAATCAGTCGGTGCGCACCAGTACCAAACTGGCACTTCCAGCTACAATGACCGACTGATTCAGTGCTGCCCACCAAATCCGTCGGTCCCCCTTGGGACATGGACTTGAGCTGGATCTTGAGGGCCACCGACTTATTCGGTGGGTCTTCATGGGGTCACTGAATCAATCAGTCCCCCCCCCTCAAAATTTACTTAGAATTGAACAACCATTTCTAGCCATAATGACCGACTGATTCGGTGCTACCCACCAAACCAGTCGATCCCCTCTGGGACTTAGGCTATCACATGGCCATGGGCACCGACTGATTTGCTGGGCCCTGCTGATACGGACCGAATGAGTCAGAGTAAACAGTCCACCGACTGATTCACTGCCCCAGTGAGCACCGAATTAGTCGGTCCCAACTGAGCTTCTTTGAATTCAAACTTCTTAAGGCTGAAACTTGTCCAATTCAAATTCTTTGAGTTACCAACATTCTTAAGGGCTTCAACATAGCTTCCTAGCACTAGATTTCACATGTGTGCACCACACCTAAACTCTAGATTTGCCTAGGTTAGGCTACCAATCCTCGACCCCCCTTTATAGTACGACCAAAGGAAAACAAAGATCTCAACTACTGTAAGTGCTTCTCATCATCCAAACGGCACTTAGAACTAGCTTATCCTTAATCTTCGAGCATATCTTTTGCACCAATACATTCACTCACAAATGATGGTGGACAAGAACACCATGAAAGCCCATCATTGCACTAACTTAATATTTGCCTCTCAAAACACTTGTTAGTCGTAATGATTATGTTGTCATTAATCGCCAGGGGCACTTGAGCAGCCGACGACAACGTCGACGAGGCCCGACGGGAGCACTGGAGGAGCAGACGGTGGCGCCGAGGCCACGGGGTCATCGCAATGGCACTTCGGCGATGGAGAATGCGAACCGCCACTTGAGCTATGTATAGTAACAGATCAAGGAACAATAGTGTTTAGGGATTAGAACAGTAAACAAGAACAACGAATGGGTTGCCGGCGAGAAGGGCTCCAAACTTACCAACGAGGAGATGCGAATAGGGGAGCTTGCCGGCGATGCGCACTTCTTCCCCTTTGGGTCCATGGCGCGGCAGCAGTCGAGACGAGGTGGTGCGCAACGCTATGGAGAAGTGCGTGATTTTATAAGAGAGAGTGGGGAAGTGGCCATGGCGGAAGATGAAGCGGTTGCCTTTTTTATTTATGAGGGAAGATGAAGTGGCTGCCTTCCGTCCCAAAATACTACTATTAGTATTTGCATCTTTTGACTTTTGCCCATCATGTTTGACCATGTGTCTTATTTAAATTTTTGGTGAAAATGTTATCTACTCCCTCCGTCCCATAAATTTTGCAATTGTAGAGTTCAAATTTGTCCCAAAACTTTTGCATTTGTACTCCTCACGATCACAGTCGGAGTTGGCCATCTGCTGATCTGCTGCTCCGCAGGGTCACGGAAGTCTCTAGTAGAAGGCTAAAAACAGATGCAAAAAAAAGACAGACCAACAATGGTGGGACCACCCTGCTCTTCCTCACGGACACGTGTAGCACAAACCCAGCTGAACCGACTGCAGTTCATTCTGCAAGATAGGGGAGTATTTTTTTTATAATTTATTTTATTATAGAAAATATTTTAATCAAATCATATTTGTTTTAACATTTGAAACATAAATTTAAATAAGGCGAATCGTCAAACATCATGGCAGAAAGTCAAAATGTGCAAACATTTTGGGACGGAGGGTGTACACGTAACGGGCATTAGTGGACCCAGAGGCGGGCCCACCTTTGACCCAATACTAGGGCAAATTCAACATGGTAAACAGACCTCTAGTTTTTAGACCTATTTGGTGGACTAGACCTTTAGCTATGGGCCAAAGTCAGGAAGCGGTAGTTTTGGGCCAAGGTTACGGAAGTGGCCTATTATGAATTGGAGCCTAATAATTGTAGCCCTCAATCACAGGTCAATGGGGACCATCTGTCAGCTTCGTCCCTTGTGTTGCGTTGTCGTCTTCCTGGCCCACCAGAAGCACGATTTGGAGCCTGTCAGCTCGAATTCGTTCCCTCCGGTGAATTCCGTTATGGCCCCTCTAGACTGCCTTGTTGCACCTGTCCGGTGGAACCTGTAAACATGGAGCACCGGGTCTCGCCAGTCTTGTGCTGACTGGTCAACCTCCTCGTCCCACGTCTCCGATGGGCCCTCCTCTCCGGTGAAACCTGTACACTCAACGGTGGACCGTCAGATCACAATTGTGTGGTGGAAGACGTACACGTGGAACGTCGGGTCCCGTCTATGCGGTGGGCGCAAACACGTTGGACGACGCTTGGGTTCCACCTCACCGGTGGACTCTGCACACGTGGACCCATCTCTGACATGTTTAACCGGACTTTTGTCACCCCTAGTCGCCAGACGTGGCAGCCACGTAGACATGCCGGAGCCTCTATGGACCCATTGGTTCTAACGGCAAGATGACTCCCATCAGTTTCTTGATGGAATGTGGGCTCATAGACATGATTTGTAGGTGTCACAACGTTTGTTGATGAGATGGATGTTCTTTGTTGACGCTATTTTTAGTTTCGTCATTGTTCCGAAGCGGCCGAGGGCTGTCCCCTATGATCCGTGACAACACTTTTCGTTTCGTCATAGTAGAGGTATCTTTAGCGATGAGATTTCAAAACGTCAACAGTAACGTCAAGAGAAGTCCCTTTTCTACTAGTAAATGTCACCACCTGCCTCCTACCTCTGTGGTACCATGGGGTGGAACACAACCCAAAGGTAGCTATAAGCACGGGCACCATGCCTAAACTATCAGTTATTGACCTCCACCCAACCGGAAGGGCATATGAGGAAACCCCAAATGAGTAGTATTGTGCTCATGCAGACAAGGGATCCCGCAAATCAAAGATAGTAAATAAGTAAAATGCTAAAAGTAAATGAGGAGTACTAGCGAGATACTGAAGATAGATAAGGAAATTACTGAAGATAAACTCTGAAGCTTTATTCCTCCGAGGTGGCTACAATGTCGGAGAAGGACCAATGGAACCTGTCTCTTCTCTTTCAAGCTTGGTTGTCACCCAAGCGAACTGACACCTCACACTCTTACTAGCTAATCTATACTAAAGTAGAGAGTTACATCTTGTGGGACTTTTCAAGGATGGTGTGCGTGGTTGTATGAAATGGAGGTGAAGGGCACCTTTTATATAGAGCTCCAATGGCGGTGGCCGACGCAGAAGTGATGCCAAGAGGTAGAGTGACTCCCACGTCATGTCTGGTCATGTGATTCCCATGCAGTTAGCCGAATGGCCTAGCCCAGGCCGGCCGACTTTTGATGTCGTTCGTTCGGCACCGACATTCTAGTGGACATTCCAGATCTCCTGCATGTGTTAGCTAGTAGTAGTGGTGTTTGCTTCACGCAGTGGAGTTGGAGACTGGACGACTTGGTTTTGGTCGGCCGGCTCGGCTCTGGCATGTCTTGCCCCTCTGTTGCACCGACTTGCTCTTGGGCGGGCCTCCTTTCGGCCGTAGCATGCACCGACTTAGCAAGTACCGGTTGGGATGACTTGGACATGTCTTTCCTTGCACGCTAGTGAAGTTTGGGACTAAACAGCCTCGGTGGCCGGCTGACCATCCTAAAGGTGACTGGCTGGCCAGAAGTTGACTGACCGGCCTAAGAATGGCCAGCCGGCCTGGAATTTCCTCCAAATCAGCCAATTTTGGACATTGTTCTCCTGAGATCCAATAGTCACCAAAACTAGTGGAATTCATCAGGGTCAGTGAATTTAACACTTTTATGTCCATAAAAGTATGAAATCTAGAGAAATGTTGGCGGTAAAATTATGGAAATTGATCGCCAATAAGCTCTCCTCTAGATTACTTTGAAGTTATTTAATTTATCGGAAATCTACCCTATGGGTTTTCTCGCCCGGACTAAACAACTCAAGTTAGTTCTCTCTAAGTTAAGGGGGATTTCTCTTGAAGGCCTCAAGAGAAATCGTAGTATCGAGTGCAGACATGGTGTCTGACTTGATCCTAGATAGAAAGTGTGTCCTTCGTACTCCACCACGTTTGGGTGTTTTTATAACAGTAGTGCATGTTGTCGTTAGACCCCACTCTCTCATCCCTTTTTGATGTCCTTCTCTTTTAGCCGTCAAAGTAAGTTCTTGTTCCTGATAATTAGATAGGGCTTGCTCGCTTGAGCTTTTTTTGCAGCGCTCGGCTGGGCGGCCGCAACAGCCAGCCAACAGTAGCCGCTGCAGCCACAAGATTGTTGAAATGGGAAGATCTATTGTAGCCGTACGGCTGTTCTGCAGCTAGAGCTGCAGCTGAAGCCGAAGCTGCTGCAAAAAAGCTCAAGCGAGCAGGCCCATAGTCCTCTAGACTAATGTTAGGGTGGCTTTCTCTAGAGTTTAGGAGTGTCATAGGATCCTTTCTTCCCTTGTTATCCCATCTTCTTTCTTTTCCCTAAGAGTAGAATCTCCTGTGTCGCTAGTTGTTCCAGACCTTTTATCGGCTAGCCTTTATAGATTAGCTAGGCTCGGTCATAGCTTGGTTTGACCATTATCTTGGTTAACCTTTAGCCCCACGAAGTCTAGTGTGTGATATTTTTATAATGGCTTACCATTTATTTAAATCGATATACTTTACCCATACTGCTTCCTAAGGATAAATACAATACTCTGGACCACTCTGTGGTGAAATGCTACAACGAGTTATTCTGTGCATTTACAGAATATTATTCTAAAGCCTAGAAACACCAACAATCATATAGCAATTAAGTTGGTTCATGTTTTTTGACTTAAATTAAAATCTGGTAGAAATAAACACATTCTCCCAAGAGAAAGATTCTATAGATTGTATTGTCTCAAATGTCATGTAAATGCCACACCAACAAGGTGATTTTACTTTTTTTCCCATTACTGCGCACGAAAACTTAGAAACGGCGCACGAAAGTTGAGCAGAGGAGATGAAGGCAGCAGCTGCAGCTACCCGAGTGTTCTTTCGTGAAGCACTGTCCTGGTGAAGGTGAAGGGACCAAGGTGGCTCTAGAAACGTCCATGAATGGCTTGGCCAAAGCCCAAAGAAACGTAGAGACATGGACTCACAGCTCAATATGAGGGCTCAGGTATTTCACTTACTAAATGCGCGCCCAACCAATATGTTCATTCCAGAACAGCTAATAAAAACAGCATTTGGATAACTCGAGATGTCGACACAAATGGTGTCAATTTAGCATAATAATATCACAAGCCAACAACACATCCTTGCATGTATAATTAGCATTTTTGTTGATTCCAGTATGTTCCTGTAGTCCAGATTTTCGTCAGGCATGGGCATGACAATAAAGATGCAGATGTTCCCTGATAGAGCAAGACATGGCAGGGAATATTTTCACAAAAATGAACATATATATGTAGCAAATCTTTGAAGCAGTGCTGAAACCGACATGGATACAATTTGTAATGGTAAAAAAGAAAGAAATTAACCCGTGCGATCTCTTGAACATACACACAGCTCCACATTAGTGTTGGCTTCACATCACCAGTGCTTTCACTGGTGGTCACAAGCTGGCCTTGTGAACAATCTGAATCCAGTGGATTGAAAAGAGCTGCAGAAATGGGTCAGGAATCGCTAATGACCCCTGCAAGTTCAGCTCCAGAACTTACTTGCCGGATCTAAAAGGGAAAACGAAGTTGAGAATCAGATCTGAGATATGCATCTTCTTGATGTGCATGTTACATCAATGAAAATGGTAATATATGTCATCTATTTCTCAAGTACCACGCCAATCATTCGTCCAGATCACAATCACATGGCGAACTAATCGTCCAGGTCATCTCCTGTTGAATGAGCAAATAAATTATGAGAAAGTTGATACCTGATCCACAACAGTGTCTCTACTACCACTCTGATATAACCGGCTGTTCATAAACACTCAGAGGTTTTTGAGAAGGTTTAAATCCAACTGCTCCTGTTCACGACCTTCCCTGCTGGCACAAGGAAAACAAATCTGAATCAACTATCACACTGCCAAGACCGAGGTAAGATGGCTCTAATTATTTTGGCACACAAAACATAGACAAAACATTAGATACACAAGCAGGAAACATGCAAACATGTATGTCTCGAACAAAGAGAGCCCATTGTGCGCCCCATCATGACTCAATCAGTTATTCTGTACAAAAAATGTAGCAAAGAAATATTTCAGAAGTAGAAATTCTACACAACACTAAGGAATCTAAATCAGACATAGTATCGATAGTAGTACCAAACCAGAACCTGAAATCTTTACCTACTGCCCTCTTTTTTTCGTCCGTCGTACGGACAGTGGGGCCCACATGTCAGTTGCCACCCAACCGCATCTTTCTTGCTCTCGGTCCACAAGGGGCACTTCCTCGGTTTGGTTCCTCCGCTCTGAGCCTCTGATTCTCCCCGTTAATTTGAAACGGCATCCGTATCAAAGCCCTTCCCGATTCAGAACCAACGTCATGAATTAAACTCTACATTTACGGAACTGAATAGATGGAAACCATTTTTTTTTGCAAAAATATAATATGGAATTGTAATTCGACACACAAACAACAATTGGATACCTGATCTCTGCAGCCAACAGCATAAACATCAAGGAAAATTAGATCGAAGAGGATGTCGTCGGCTGGAGCCTGGAGCTTTTCAACACGGTGAGGTCGACGATGTGAGGCTGAGGCCACAACCTGATTCTGAATCCATGGACCCTCGTGTTTCTGCGACGCGAGCGCGCTGATATGCCACCGATCTTCACCTCCGGCGCGTTTTGTTGCATTGCCCGTCGCACCATCGTGCGCTAGGTTCGCCGCGCGCCCACACATCTGTTCGTTGAGGGGATCTCCAGCACGACGTACGCCGGGTGTCGCAGGCACGTGGAGGAGGTTGCCACCGTCGCCGCTGCCATGTTGGCTTCGGCTTGCAAGCGTGGTGGCGCGGGGTGCTGACGGAATCGTGGAGCAGCGCATTGAGGTCGCCGCCGGCGAGATGCAGTAGAGGCGGATGTGGACAGAGCAAGGAAGTCGTAGTCGTAGATAAGGTTTGAGATTTTTTATATTTTTTATGATAGTTTGTCGTCTATCTCCCTTTAAGTGCTGCTTCGGCCTGTTGGGCGTCTTGGGCCCAAGGTTCACCAAACCGTTGGCAACCGGTCCGGTTTGACCGGTCCCCGCTCAAACCGTCTCGGACCAGTAGCGGTTCGGGGCGGTTTAAACCGGGCAAATTTAAAATTTTCAAATTTGAATTTAAAAAAGGAAAAATGTCATAAAAAATTCCTAAAAATACTTTAAGGGGTGTGTAATCTGTCGGTGTAAAAAGTTTTCAAAAATTATTTGGTATTTTTTTGGCAAATACAAGCTAAATCAAAAAAAAAAGAAAAAAAGTGGCTGGCCCATCAAGGCTCATTTTTTTTTTACGCAAACCGGCCGGCTAACCGGTCGAACCGAGCGGCTAACCGCTCCAAACCGCCAGATATGTGAATTTGAATTCAAAATTTGAATTTGTCCGGTTTCTAGCGGTAACAGGTCAAACCGGACCGGTAAATCGCTACCGGAGGTTAGCGGTTCGAGCAACCGGTTCGAAAAAAAAACCATGCTTGGGCCTTGGTCCTTCGATGTCGAGTCCTTTGATACCCGCTAGATCACAAAGCAGCTCGAACTAAAAAACTGGCTCTAACTTATTTAGTTCGTTAGCAAAATACAATGGCTGAAAAATAAAAATCCGTCTAGCTCAATGAGTTTACAAGAATGAATTTTCTTACACATAAATAGGACGCGCACATAACTGCCACATACACCTAGCGATGGCAACGGGGACGGGGATGGTACACATTTAACCCCCATGCGGAATTAAATGGGGCTGAACTTGTCCCCATCGGGGATGGCGGGGGCGGGGATGATCCACCGTCCCCCGTCCCCGTTTCCCCGCAACCCCGTTAACAGAGCAGAAGTGTAGAAATTTGGCCCAACGGCCCATCATACTCGAAGCCCAATACTATATAAGCGAAGAAACCCTAACTTTGCTTCAGTTCCTTTCCTACTGACTCTCTGTCCGCCGCCGCCACTGCTCGTCGGGCGTAGGCAGCTCTATTTCCTGGCGCTGCTGCTAATCGCCGGCGGCTAGCACGAGTACATGACACGCCGCCGCCGCGAGTATGCGACCCCATCGCCCATCTCCTGCCCGGCGCCAGCGCATCGTCCTCGAGGTGAACATTCGCTGCATGTCGTCCACCAGCAGGCGAGCTCGCGCCGGCTGTGCTGCACCTGTGCAGGTCCAAGGACGGAGCCACGCAACTGCACCTGCACTGGAGTGTTAGCGTTGCGTTTGCCCTTCCAAATTTCAATGCTCGTGCAGTTCAGTTCTAGTGTTCTTTTGTCCTCTTGCTAAAGTTTTCTTGTGATGTGAAATTTCTCTAGGAAAGGTATGTGTCGTGAGCTGTTTAAAGAAAGCATTCGTAGCGCTTGAATGTCAACTGATTTATTTTCGTTCAGTCATGAAAAAAAAAGTTTTAAATCCCAATCAAATCAATTGAGTGAATCAAGCTCATTGATTCAATACGTGATGCAATAAACGGGGCGGGTTCCCCGCGGGGATGGATTCCCCGCGCGGGGACGGGGATGGGAGCAAAACCTTCCCAGTGAGCAGTCGCGGGGACGGGGACGGGGATTTTTTCACCCCGCGGGGATGGGGATGGGGTGTTATCCCCCGACGGGGAATTCCCCGTTGCCATCCCTGATACACCACACGCAAACACACACATGACACATGTGCGTCGCCGTTACATCTCGCACTAGATGAGAAACATGTAGTTCACCCAATGCAGATGCATATGTGTGCCCTATTCATCATAGGGCGTAGATCCTAATAAAAATATGTTTGACAAGTCAATCGAAACGAAAAAAGTTTTAGATTGCTCGAAACTCAAATTCAGGACTGGCGAGTTCTTCCGCTGAGCTTTCTCTAAGTCCTAAATTAATACTTTGAAAATCGATCGAAAACGAAAAAAGTTCTAGATTGCTCGAAACTCAAATTCAGGACTGATGAGTTTTTCCACTTAGCTTTCTCTAAGTCCTAAAATAATGCTTTGAAAACAAAAAAATATACTTTATAGTATAACAATATAATAATATTACGTTTGTCTGTAACAAAGCCCGAATAAATTATTTGATATTGCTAATAATTGCTAAGTGTCTCGTCACATGGATAAAGAAACCAAAACGGATTGGAGATAACTTGAGCCAATACATTCTACTTGTATAAAGTTATATTTCCTAACATATATATTTGATGTCAACCCGTAGCAACGCACGGGCACATTAACTAGTTACATGTAAAAAAAATAGAAAGGCATAGAGAGGCATCCCTACAATATATAGAGGAAGATAAAAAAACAAAGAACAGGTCATTCGGCAAGGGAGAAGAATTATAACACCTAGGTCAGTTTCCATGCAGTGTATGTACATAGCACAACAAAGTAAAACAAACGCAAAACACAATGCCGGAAGTGCCAACTGACCTCTCACAATCCGTGCAACGAACACAGCAGAATGCAAGGGAACCTTACTTCCTTCAGAAACAGATCACCTAGCAACAATTAGGGAACTCATTAAGCATTGGAAGGCAATAACCATGCTAATCTCTAACCGTAGCAGAAAATTGGAAATCCTAAGCAAACCGTTCTAAGTAGCCCATTGTCCTTGAAGTTAAACGAAAAGACTAACAATAATCCTGCTCAAGGCTACCATGGTGCAATAATCATGATCATCGCTAACCATGACAGTAACTTGTGAGATATAACATCGAGTAAACTCAGTATGACTTGACAAGTCTCATTTAACCAAAGAACATACTGACTTAGGGGAATTTCAATAATATGTAACGTGAAGAACTTAACATAAGCATTAAATATTTATTAGCAAGCCTGAAAAGACAGCAAATATATTTTTCTTCACCTATGATAATCTAAATGAGCAAGAATCGACTTCAAATACAAAAGAGAAGCAACCATGACATGTCATCAAACCAGCAGTATATATAATTTCCATTCACTATCATCATACACTACAGGTAAATATCATGGTTCCTGCCTGCTGGCTAACACTATCATTTTCCAGTTAAGCCATTTAAATGATAGTGTTTTTCGACAGCAGCAATGACACGAAAATGCAAGAAAATAGGTAGAAATATTACACCACTAATCACAATTAATTTATTTCACTGATTAAAGAGAAAATAGATCCTTTTTGGCAGATATAGTGAAAAAAAATAGGAAATCACCTAATGCCTGCTACCAAGCAACTGCACATACAATATGTTTTATAAGAGATAGCAATTCAGATGCTCCATACACATTTCAGAGTAGCAGTGTCTTTTAACTGTAGAGGCAGAAGCTTCTGTGCAGCCATCAAAGCTCTGAAACAACAAAAAAAAATGGATAAGTCCTGACACAATCTGATTTCCTGGATAAGATGCACCACTTTTATGATGTGCATATTGTTTCACAACGAAGCACCCATCATTGGCAAGCCACACTTGTTACCAGTCAGCCACAAGTACGTATGATTAACAATTTTTTGTTTTTGACAACCCTATGTGCACTTGGATAGACTAAAGAAGCAATCTATGAGCTCAAGGAATTCACATTTTTATACTTGTGTGTATTTCACCAAAATGATTTACACGCATATCCTGATCGTGATAATTTAAAGAGGTTTGATAAATTACTTTTTAGGGGGTTAAGTATATGTATTGCATTTCCATTCAAAACTAATAGGTTACTGCATAATATGACATACATACACAAAACTGTTAAGAACCCATAAACCTCAAAGGAAACTCGAAATGGATGTGCCACAATCATTAGCTCAGTAAGAGCCTAAGCAGATATTGTTAGTAAACAATTGAGCAGTGGAAGCCAAAGTTGTCAATTACTGTGAAAAGGTAACATGCTGCCTAAAGTGTGCAAGATTACCAGATAGGTCTGGTAAGAAACCATCTGTTTCAAAGCAGAAATTTAGTATGTTAGCATATTAAAACCTCAAAGGAAACTCGAATTGTATGTGCCACAATCATTAGCTCAGTAAGAGCCTCTAAAAGTATACAATGGAAATGTTTTACAAAAATCTGGTACCTTTATAATCACTGAGGTCCCACAGTTTTTTTTGGAGAACTCCACAACACATCCTGAATGGATAAGAAAGTGCATTAGGTAAAATATGTGAAGCACTAACAATGATGTTTAGAAAGGGTACTAAACCAGATAACATCACATTATGTCTAAAATCTTGCTGAAAACCAAACTATAACTTATTTATCTAGCCGCTGCAAAGGACAGTGCTCTAATCAATGGATGCATGGCTCATTGCCCTGGATGAACAATAAGGCCACCAGTGTGTAATGGTTTTTAGCTCACTGCCTACTATTATCCCCGAATGCAAGAAGCTGGCATCGAAAAAAAGGGAAGACTGCCATTTTCGTGGTCATTCAGAGGCTAGGTTTTTATTGCCTAGTTGTTGAACATGGCAACATAACGGTAGGTACCGAGTCAGATTCTCAGGCCAAATGGGCTAGACCCGTTGGGCCAGCACTGGCACAGCCTAGAACGACCCAAACCGCAGCATATAGGGGATGTTTGGTTTGAGCCCCAGATTGCCTTTCCAAAATTTGGTCATGACCAACATGAGGGCATGACCAAATATTTGGCAACATTGAAAAAATAGTGCTGTTTGGATTATGGCCATGCCAAATGTTTTGCAACGTTAGTATGACAAGTGGGACCTACTTGATATTTTTAAAAAATTCCTTAAAATATAGTCAACTGAGATCTTGATCTGTAGATTTAATCACGACAAACACAGTGGCGCAAAGCATTTTCGAATTTGATTAGCGGTTTAGGAAATAAAGTCGTTTGAAGATAGCTATTGTAAGAAATATGTCATTTAATGCATCCAATTGGAATGTGCCACGTCAGGTACCAATTTTCTGGCGGACGTTTCGCTCGCCAGAATTTTGCCCGCATGCGGCACATGCAGTGTACTTAAGAAGCCAAATTTTTCAGGGCGTGCCAACTAATAGCACGGTCTTGTATGACTGAAATATTTTTGTACTGTGAGCATGTAGTTGTATTTTTTTAAAATGTCAACCTTAGATTTAAATAGATCGACTCAAAACTGATCTCTAAATCTCATTTATACAGTATTAAGTTGCATGTTCCAACCAATTCAACCCAAAAGCTTAAGCTGATAGGGAAAGGTAGGCAATTAACTTATACTTCAACATACAGGCTGAACGCCTCAACTATACAAAATGAGTAATCCATGGTCAAAAGATCTTTATGCTTTGCCCCTGGTGTGAATGATCAAGCTAGAGGTAGAGGGTGGTGTGATAAGGATTCCTACGGTCCCCCACCACGGAGGATCATAGTCCCCTATTCAAGAAAAGAAATCATGTTCCCTGCTAGATGAGCCAGGTAGGGAGGATTTCGCCGGCTGAGTAGAACGATGATGAGGGTCTGTTGTGTGGGCGGCGAGGGCGGCGGCCACTGGTGATGCAGCTAGAGCCGCTGGCTGCTGGGCACGAGTGGAGGGAAAGGTAAAGAAGGAAGCTCACAGCTGCCGCCGGCGTCGTGAAGAGCTGCGGCAACGTCACCCACGCGACGGAGCCAGCCGCCGGTGGGCATTCGCGATGAGTCGTCGTTTCCCCGAGATTGGAAGAGGAGGTAGCGGCAACTGCCAGGAGAGCCATTCGCGCGTGCTACACCACCGGCGGCGGAGCAGGCCGGCGAGCACGGCGGTGCAGCCGACGACCGAATGAAGACCAGCGCGGAGTGAGCGGGCAGAATCGGCGGCGGTAGAGCGGAGTTATGACCAGCGGGTAGGCTGCAGGACTTGAACACGGCATGGAGAAAGATTAATACGTGGATAGAGATTCTTTCAGTATGGACCGTCGATGTACCTGCCACGTGAGAGGAATGAATAGAGAGTAATTTTTTTTTAAGTGAACACAGCCCGCTCATCAACCACCTTTGCCGGCCCATAGTCCATAGAAACCAATAACCCTGGCCTCTATCGTGTTCACACTCCACACCCCTCCTCTCCTAATCTCTCCTCTCTCTCCAGCAGCCCGCCGCCAGCCCCCTACGCGACGCGCCGCCACTCCTCGCCCCGCGTCCGCGCTGCTGCCGTGCCAAGGAGCCTAACTTAACATGGTTCGGCCTAGTTAAAAATCCCCATTTGGTTTTCCTTCCTTTCGAGGTAGAGGCAATAACTAGATCTAGGGTTCCTCCCATTTCTTACCCGTAGCCCTGAGCGCGAGTGTTGTGATGGCGTCCAGTGATCCGGTCAAGGCGGAGGCGAAGGCCAAGAGGGAGACCGAGACGACGGATATGGAGTTGGGAAACAGGGCCTCGTGTGTAGAGGTTGCCGGGGTCGCAGAAGGGGATGAAGGAGACAGAGTATCACCCTGATGGCAAGTTGAAGTTGGAATTGGAGAGGGATTCGGTGAAGTTGTTGAAGTTGGAATTGGATTGTGATTCGGTGAAGTTGGCATTTATATCCAGTCGACTGGCAGATTTTGAAAAGGTGGGTTGGAGCAAGGAAGACGTGAAGGTGGATTTGGCGATGGGGAGCTCAAAGAAAGGCCGGGACAGGTCACGGAAAGGAAAAGAGGCGAGAAAGGCAGCAATGGCGGAAAAGAGGCAGAAGGAGTTGGAGGAGTTTGAGGAGTGGTGTAGGAAGAAGGATGAGGAAGAGGGTCTTGATCAGGATCCAGAGGAGCTAGCAGACCCTTACGCATATCAAGCAAGGTTGTTTGAAAAAAGGTGGAACATGACCTATGGGGACTTTGGTCGCTACGAGGACAACAGTGAGTGACTTGTTAATTACTCTCATTCTTGATCTACGTGTGAATTGCTTGGTTAGTTGGATCTTGTTGTTTTGGTCCAGTTCTACATGTATCCTGGACAATTTCATACTTGCTACAGTTGTGTTACTAACTTACTAGGATGTGTTTCATGTATATAAGAGTTATTGTGTAGGTTCAGAATTAGACCAATGCAATCCATGCACATTTGACTGCGTACTTACTGTGTCTAGTGCTTGCCTTTTGGACTTCCAATGTTCTTATTCAATCTCCTACAACTCTATGCAGCATCTATACCTTGCAAGCGGTATACAATTAATCCTGCACCATATGGTGGTTGCAATCGTGATACTCTCGAAGTACTTTCTGTCAAGGTTGCGGAATTAACGGGGGGTTTACAGTGGCCGCTCAATGTATTCGGTATGGTTGCCCTTCGTGACTCATTGGATCACAACCGCAATGTTATATTCAAACGTGAAAGGGATAACTGTCAAACACTCACCAATGAGGTCCGTAGTATTTCCTTCTTACCACCATTCTTTTTATTTCATGTGCTGCCTTCTCCCTACATACTTTCTCATGCACCTTGTGTCTTAGTTATTCTTACCATGTAAGCATGTGTGGTCCGCGTGGAGTATTTTTCATTGGAAAATCATACTTTTGCAATCTAATTCTATTCAAAATAGTGCACAGTGATGCAAAATTATTCTCTGTACGAATTACCATGGTTCCAATTTGTAGAATTGCTACGCCTATTACTTACATATTAATCATGTAGACAACTCTTAACAAACAATTGAGAAGTCACAAATTAGGTAAGCATATCATAAATTCAGTCATGTGTTTCATAATAGAGATAGGTGGATATCTTATAGCATAGCACAAGTCATGCTCAACTATTCTAAAGTTTGAATGGGCACACACTTATGAGACTACTGATTACTGATTTAAGACATCATTTGAACCTGATACTTAGACTTACACTTATGAGATTCATGCTATAGATCGAGGGAGTATATTACTAATTTCAGGTAACCCTCTGGAAGATTGCATGTTATTTGCAATTTGTTCCCTGACTGTGACCCCAGGAACATCTAAATAAACTTCTTTAGCATGTTTTGATGATATGTGAACTCGGAAGTTCTTATCCTGTTTTTCGCCGATGAATTAAGCTAGCATTTTTCTCCTATCATTTGTGCGATGCACCTTGCGTCATTTATGCTACAAACATTGTTTTCACTACTGTTTGTCTGTTTCAGTGTTTTGTTGCTATGTGCCTCGTATGTCACTTCAGTTTACTTTTTTAATGATGTTGCATGCAGAATCCATATTTAGTCCTAACTGGTCCTGTGCGTGGTGTTGTGCTTGGTGGTCCTGTGGTCTTTGAGGTTTTGTTGTATGTGAGGGGCACTACTGAGCTTGATGACAAAGAGCTAAGCCGGGTAGCTGCTAGTTACGGCAGATTCTTTAATCCCCAAAGGAATTCACTTCTGATTAATGAGTCCTTCACTAGTAGGCTCAGCACACTGGACTTTGAACTTGGCCACATTGCTTACTCTGTAGAGGCTACAATCAGTATGAAAGTGATTTCTGGACCGGCAGATGGTTTTTCTGGTGAATTTGCTGCCTGTACGGACGTTTTAAAACACGAAATCTTACTGCATAATTCTGGAGCGGATGAACGGCATCATGTTGGTGATGAGATCAATCTTTCAAGGAGTGTTATTTCTGTTGAAAGCTCAGGGAAGCTGATGGTTTCTGTTAGGGCTTCAGATGGTTCAGTTGCATCGATGGGTACAAAGGAGTTCAAACCTGCGGAGAAGGGTATAACCACTGCAGAGCTTTATATTGCTGACTTGTGCCAATTGAAAATCAGTGTGGCCTGGTCTCGTTTCTCTTAGTCTAAGAGTTAAATAGCTAATATCTATCTGTACTTTAGTACTCTCTGTTCCGTTACAAAATGTGGGTCGCTTTGGTTTATGCATAGTTTTTATTATGTAAGACAAACTATGCATCAAGATATGCCAAAATGACTACATTTTGGAATGGAGGGAGGAGTTGGAATGGATGCTGTTAAGTTGCGATACTTAGTAGGTGGTGCTGAACCTGTTTACTGTTGCTTTCTATTTCGTCGTAGCAATTTCTACTGATACTATGATACTAACGTGTCTCCCTGTGTTTGGAAGCCAAATATGATGTCGTTTTCACCTTTGGCTGTTTGCAATATTAGTCTATGAATACTTGGTAATGGAGCTGAACTTTGCGTGAGTGCCTGCGTGGAGCTGTCCTTAAGATAACTAGAATAAATTGCGCACTTCCGCACGACCTAAGATTAGTCTCATTCAGTGTTTAACATGGATCTGAGAGAATTGTAGAAACAACAAAATCAATCCTGAGAATGTCTAATTATGATACTACTGACAGGTTTAAATATTAGTAGCACTTGTCAGTTGTTTTTTAAGATGTGCATTTTGACCCCTAACTATGAAACCAAAACTATTAATACCGCTCAACTTTGATGTGGTTTTGTGTCGACATAGATCAGGTTTGACCTGCCACTCTGGCGATTGACTGCCAGGTCGGACGCAGGCTGGGTTAAGACACCGCCAGCTGGCTGCAGCTTTGTTTCCTAACCTGTGTCCGCATCCGTGTCTCCGAGACAATTAACGTCAAATAAGTCGTCTAATTAAATTCTGATCACACCATTGTGTTTGTTATAATAAAATCTTGAAAACTAAACTACACTTGACCATGTTTGGACTATATTTTCTTTTTGAAATACTTTTCAAGTTGAACAAATTATTTTATTACAAAAATATTTTAAAAAATATATATAATCGAAACATGAAAGTGTTGTTTAGTTTTGAAGATCTTATCAAAACAAACATAGTGGTGTGATCAGAATTTAATTTGGATAATTTATTTATCATTAATATGGGGACACAAGTTAGGAGACATAGAAGCTGTAGCCGGTAATGGGTTCTTCCAGTAGGCAATAGGCAAGTGGCTGGTAGTCTGTTTTTTTCGTTTTTTATCTTTTTAATTGTTTTATCTCATCTACTATATTCAATGGCCCAGATCTATTTAAAATCTTACCTTCTAGATGGTAATTGGAGTACCTTAGCATTGCCCATGAGAAAGAGGATAGAAAGCATGAATTTCCAGGAATGATACAGATGCTAGGTTGGGCTATCTGCAGCATAGCTTTTGTAGTGCTGCTAATTGATCCTGGTTTCTAAGCCAAGGTGGAATACAACTATTTCTGTATCTATCTAAGCACTCAGCCCTATCCATTTCCAATCTCTAGTAGCAATACAAGGTGGAATGCTTAGGTGTGGAAGAACAGGTATACTCTAAATTTGTATGCAGATCAATTGATAAACACAAAAGGCTGACTATTGAGATTTCCATTCCTCATTCTAAGCCAAGCTTAATTTACATGAATTTCACATGATCCTAATGTAAGAAATAAACGGTAAACGATATGAGAAGTTGCTTATAAAAGAGCAGAAGAACTCACTGGTTCTGTCCCAACAAGCAGACTGAGCTGGGGCTGAGCATTAGCTAACGTAAGTACCACATTTTCACGCTGGTTTTGAATATTATCATCCAGGTGAATTAGTTTTTTTAGAAACGGGGATATATTTCAATATTCGAGCCTCTTCATCGACCAATGCATGTAGCCGTTCATTATTACATCACGATGACAAAAGTGAACAATAAATAGAACACATGGAAGTTATGAAATACCATAATTATTTCTAGCCATTTTGAATTTTATTACTCAAAAGCCATCCATTTGTGGTGAAAACTGTCATGATGGTGGTCTCAACCACACAGCAGCCCGACACACTTGTGGTCGGTCCTCCTATTTTGCAACAGCGCCCAAAAGCGTATCTAGTATGTGCCCCTGAAGATCACCTGTATAGGAGTATCAGCTCGAGTGTTGTTAAAAAACATATCATTTCTAGAAAGCCAAATAATGTGATGTACTCCCACCGTCCCAAATGGTAAGTCATTTGACTTTTTTGACTACTCGTCTTATTAAAAAAACTTTGTGCAAGTGTAGTTAAATTTAAGTCATTCTTGAAATTATTTTATTACTAAAGCTAGCCATAACAAAAAAATATGATATTTTGAAAAAAAAAAATTAAATAAGACGAGTGATCAAAGTTGGGGTCAAAAAGTCGAATGACCTACAATTTGGAACGGAGGAGTACATTGTTTGCAGCCTAGCCAAATAGAATTCAATTATTATTAGTGCATGTCGTAGTGGAGGCAATTGATGGTAACAAATAATTGCTTGAGCTTACTAATCACTTAATCAGCTTTTGCAAGAAGCAACCAGTACTTATACTTTCTTTGTCAACGAATTAGAGGCTGGAAAAGGTAAACAAACTGGGGAGCGTATTATATGGAAATTAACCAAGTTTCCACAAAAAGTATGGAAACTTCGTCTAGGATCATTGGATGCTCATCCGATGGATAGTAAAAGAGGTGAAACAGTTTTGCAAAGAACACCTCCCACCCCATCCATCAATCACGATGGTCATTCTTGACACCGACACATGGAGAGAATGGTGAGAATCTTGGGTGGTGCACAGGTGCAGCCAGAGCCATCATACATTAGGGTAAGTATATTGCTACAAGTCTCGTAGGTCGTCTCAGAAGTCTACGTAGGATTTTTTATGAGTTGACGGCGAGAGAATCAGGTGGTTGTTTCTCAAGGCAACCGCCTCATAGGCTAAAATTTAGGACTATGAGACAACTTTCTCACCATTGTACGAGTTGTTATTGCCATACAACTCACAATATTTTTTTTTCTATGCATAAATTAAGTGTATGTATTTATTATGAGACAACATATAAGACAACCAATTGTATGAGTTACCTGTTATCTCGCCTCAAGATGACGCGCAATGTATGAGACCGCGTATTAGACGCTACTTTGGTCAACACATATATAAGACAGAGTACATATATAATTACATTTCAATTGACTGCTAAATGATATAAGCACATCATATAGTTATATATATTGAGATACATAACACAACTCGTGCTCATCGGTAGGGGCAGCGAGGTCTGGTCACCATCAAGCGTACGTGTTGGCAACGTCGGCGAGGTGCCCCGCGAGCTCCGCCGGCGTGGAGAACATGGCCATGTGGTCGGCGTCGGCGATCTCCCTCACCTCCTCCACGGGGCAGCCGGAGATCATCGTCCGCTGGTAGGGCTCGAGCATGGCCTTGTCCTGCCCGCAGACAACGTACACCTTGCGCACCGCGCCGTAGCGCGCCTCGCTGAACGGTGGCTTGCTCCGCAGGTCGGCCACGTAGTAGGAGCTCACTCGGGCCAGGCTCTGGCACAGCGTGTAGTCCTGCAGTAGATAGATCACAGTCAGACTACAAGGCAACAATCGGTTGCAAATTCATATGTACATCACGAAACGGATCAAATTGGCGAGAAGTCGATGCCGTGTACCTCCGGTGGGCTGAGCTGGTAGAGCTTCTGTCGTATGAACTCAGGCCCCAAGAAAACCGAGGGCGGGACGTGCTCTCCATCCGTGACGCTGTCCATCCAGTCCGCCGCCGTCAGGGGAATCTGGGGGCCAAAAAGGGGGGCGTGTCAGGCTCAAGTCTGCCACCGACACCTATCTCGACGACCAAACACGCCGGCGTACGATACGAGTACCTTCTCGATGACGTGCGAGCGCGGGTTGGCGCAGTCCGGCATGAACGCGGTGACGAACACGGCGGCCGCGACCTTCTCCGGGAACTCCTCGGCGGCGAGCGCGATGCTCATGCCGCCGAAGCTGTGGCCGACCAGGACGGCCCGCTCGCCCTCGGGGAGGCCGCGGAGCGCGTCAAGCAGCGGGCGCGTGTAGTCCTCGAAGGTGGGCACGTCGCGGAGGCCGCGCGCGTCGGCGCCCGACGCCGCGAGGTCCGGCGCGCCCACGCGGTGGCCCGCGGCGCGGAGCAGCGTCGCCACGCGGTACCAGCACCAGCCGCCGTGCCCCGTGCCGTGCACCAGGATGATGCGCGTTGCACCCTCGGCCGCCGCGGGGATCGTCGGCGACGACATGGTTGCTGATGGCTCTGTGCCTTTGGTTGGACGGGCCTTCTTCAACGAGAATATGATTAGAAGGTAGAGGTGGCACCACCGCTTGGGGATACGATGAAATCGTCACGGCTGATGTGATGTGAGGAGGGCAGGAGGCTGCTAGAATAATGGAGTCAAATTCTACAATAGATGCTTATTCAGTCAAAGTCAAATGCTGAAGGTTGACAACCTCCGGCTTCTTCTCGATGTGTTTGTTGACGACTCCTCTGTTGTGAAGTGGGAGTATGCATGGGAAACGCGATGAAACTGGCGCCGCCAGGATTGTGTGAGTGTGATGGTAGATTTGTTTTCCTTTCTTTTTTAGGGAGGAGAGTGATGGTAGTAGTAGCGTGCATGCAAGAGCAAAGTCCATGTGACCATGTCAAATTTCATAAGTTATCTCGGTAGGAGTTACATTATAGTTTCAAGAGTAATTAATTAGCTGTCACATAACAAAATCGTGATATGATATTTATTTAATAAAAAGGAGGGCATAGTAGTTTCATATAGATAAGAAACATGTTTTACACGCTTTCCTATTTTTGAAAACCACCCATCATTGTACAAATGAGGTTCGTTCATGTGATGGTGTAGTCAGTCTCCACATGATATTTAAGAACCACCATATACCTATGAAACCACATAATAAAACTGTGTATTGTCGACAAGAATTTCATTCAACAAAATGCTACTTTGCTTATGTCTCTTTCTTGGAAACATAAATGTGAAGCACTATATCTTCATAAACATAAGCACTATATACATTCAGAAGGAAGCCTCTAGCATCAAGGTACAAGATAGGCCTCGGATTGCTAGAGGTAGCCATAATGGTATACAAAAAGAAAAACAAAAAATGTACATTACCAACTCATGAACATGCCACGGTCGCCGACATCTCCTCTTAACTCTTCAAAAATAAGTATTTAACCCCATAAACCTTAGAAAACCATTTAAATGATTCTTGGGGGGTGGTTTCGCTACGATGGGACACCATGCTCACCTACTCCGCCAAACTGCCCTTCCGTAAAGGTCAACCTCTTTGTTGCCGAACAATTACATTTGGATTTATCACGAAATGTATTTTCGTATCATATATGAATATATGTAGTTATAAAAGTTAATAATATTGTTATGAGCTTAGTCAAATCTAAAGAAGCTTGACTCAGTCTAAATCCAGAATTATATTCTTTTTGGAAAGCACATAGTACCTACTTGCATGCTACTAATGGAGTTTCCAGTAGAGTTAAAGTATATCGGTTTGAGTGAAGAACCTAGACTTATGTTGTTTGCATTTAAGTTGTTTGGTTTTGGCAAACTTTGGTTGATAAACTTACAGTAGCATCAGCTACGCAACTATTCAACTACTTAAGTTCATTCAAGATACCCCAAAAAAACCAATTTTTACACATACTTGGAACAAACAATTCTGTTATAAGCATACCTACATACACAAATAAATACATTGGTATTGGACACAAGAGTAGGAAGATATCATATTTATGTAATATTACAAATGTTAGCTTATCCAATTCATCCACCCTGCACCTTAATGTTCTCACCCTCCAAGCCAACTTTCTACTTGTTACAAGCAAGTATAAAGGAAAATTCATTTTTATGCAGAAATTTTATTATGATAATATAAGATTTTTTATAGAAATATTAATGTTTTAATTACATATAGGTTCTTATCATGGTGAAAATCAAAATAAAATCCCTGATAGTTTCTTTTCAGGCACCGTTATTTCAACGTGGAATGAAACTTGTGACAGGACAATTGTCGGATACTATTTATTAGTTCACCTGTACCTGCTAAATAATATTATCTTAGAATATGATAACATGGAGAGCAACTTGTCTATATGACTATATCTATAACGAGTAGAATTGAAACATTTTCTCACTTAATTTGGGTCCACCGTACCCCTCACGCTAGGCCCACCTTACGTCAACAAAGGTAGGGAGAGGGTGAAACCCACCAAAATTAATATTTAAAAAATATTCCTGTCAAAAACAAAATTATTTTCTCAGCTTAGATGCATCTACCCGTCGCCTACCCACACCCCTGGTTATCGCCGATCTCCTGCTCGTACACGACACGCATACGTAGGACTGTAGGTCTGTAGGAGGGCAAGGCAGCCAGGGCGCAGGTGAGCGGAGGCCCAGCACAGCGGAGGTCCAGGCGGGCGAGCAACTGTCAGGGCACAGGGTCACAGGGAGGCGAGCCGCAGCCATGACGACGAGAACTGCAGCTTCGTCAAATTCTACCCCTTCTCGATTTTATCTCGCCCTTGGATGGATTCATGAGGATAAATAGTAAAATGGGTTCACAAAATATCAATGACTCTTTGGTTACGAGCAATTGTGCTATGATTCAATGATTCATCACAAGCGATGAATTTCTCTCATGGGGCTAGCAGTTTTGACGGGTGATGAAGAAAACACAGGAAGGAGAAGACGAGAGAAATTGACTTGTGGGCCTAAATGATAGGTGGGCTCAATTGCTAACAGTGTGAAATAAAGGAAGAAGAAGATGAGAGAAACTGACATGGCCGCGGACGTCTGGCAGCGACCAGCCGACCACAGTTACTGCACCACGCCATGAACGGGAGGCACCAGGCACGCATGCAAGTTCATATGCAAATGCAATCTATTGTTCATGTCAATCTCAATTTCATCTCCGTCTGTCATGCATCTATGATTGTATTCATCACCGATCGACTGAACAATCCTGTTGATG
Organism: Digitaria exilis; assembly: GCA_015342445.1. NCBI lineage: Eukaryota > Viridiplantae > Streptophyta > Magnoliopsida > Poales > Poaceae > Digitaria > Digitaria exilis. The sequence continues at coordinate 3,094,738 of JACEFO010002248.1, forward strand.
ACATGTTTTCTTTAATTTCTACACATGGCAAAGCAATGATCAAGTAGACAAAAGGATCAGGACACCCAATCTCTTGTGTAGGAATGAACCATTCGAAAATTACCATGTATTACATTGATTGGCTGTTTTTACTAAATCATCGACACGTACTCATGACAAATTGTGTTTTTTCCTTTAATTTTCAGCACAAATAATTGTCATGGCGTCTACAAAATATCCATAGGAAAGGAAGAAGAGGAAACCAACATATAGAATTTATGCGCTTAACTTTATACAATATAGAACATCTCATAAAAAGTTAAATTTTCTGACAAAGAACAACATTGTACATAGAGCAGAAAAATTAGACAATATGTATATACATTGCTTTGCTTTGGTATAAACAATTTTTTTAAGATGCATATTGAGTGTTTAGTGGTAACATTACGGCCCCATTCTAAGTTTTGCCTCGCGCCCTAAAACCTCGGGACCAGGACATGTGGCCTCAATTGTTAACAGTGTGAAAAACATCGTCAATTCACTCACATCCATCTCTACAACCAAACACAAAACTGTGTCGAGCCGATTCTTTTCAACCAAACACGAAAGTAGTTGGTCCTAACATTTAATTAACAATAATATGATGTGTTACAGTGATTGGACGGTTGCTAATTTTTTTTTATCACGTGCGTGTCGCACGTGCATCTCTACTTAGTTAGTATAACAATTGATCATTATTTTCATAACCATCATTCCCTACTGCAAAAAATTCAAAATGGAACGTTATAACTCACTTGTTCTAGTAATACAGACAAGCGTTCTTTATGTTATAGGAGCCAGGAAGGCAGGAACTACGTGTGTTCAATTCCTACGTGTGTACTTAGGGGAGACGACAGGGATCGTGACAAAACCATTACGAATTTAGGACAGATTGCTAAAAAAATGTGACACGGATAGGTGTCTGTTTACGTCTCACCTATTTGCTTTTTTTCCTTTTTTTTCTGAGCGCACAATTGCTTTTTATCTATCCTGAATCCATGGAATTGGTTTAATGGGCCTACTCCTAGGCCCAGGGCTGCAGCCCTTACCAAGATCCGGCCCTGGCAACAAAGTTACCGTATGCAAGTCACGCAGAGGAACATTACAGTCTACGCATATACATTGTACAAAACTACATTACTATACATATTTGCACATATATCTCATTATATTATAAGCTGCATTAATGAAGCAACACACGATTGATCATGTACATAAGACTCTGGATGCATATATAATTTGCCACCCTTATTGCAGCAGCCTAACTAAACCAATACAAGCTCAATGACACTCCCCATGTGCTGCTCCACACCGATGAATGCATTCGCTCTCGGCCGCACTCAGACAGACTTTACCATTCCCCTTGAAAGGTAGGATCACCCATTGCGCATACTAGGCCCGACAGCATCTTGTAGTTTCAGAGTCTGATTCGGAACACTGCTCTGCTGTTTTGCATGCTGACTTGTTCAGGCAGGACTCCTAACCTGAATGATCAACATCCATCCGATGTCAGTAGTCTTACAAATCCAGATGTGCTAATGCTTACAGATCGAAAGGAAATAATTTAGGTCTTCTGAACATAAATGATTGTCACATTTAACATAGGCAGGACCAGAAATCACTGGCGGAAAACTAAAGAAGTAACGCTGTTTGTGTAGTACTATTAACAGGTCTTGTCTTCTAAAGATCAGACAATGTGATAAGCATTAGAGTTAATCTCACATGGTCGGTGCATCTCACATTGGTAAAGAATGTTTTAAGACAGCCAGCCCATGCTTAATCATGAATGTGTCCAATTAGATTTAGCTACTTGTCAAACACTCCAACTGTTGCAAGGTGCAGAGATAAGACCGACATATGTTTTAGTTTACCAGCCACCTTCTAGCAAGATCAGACTTGAAAGGGAACTGCCATTTTAATCTAAAGACTAGCTGTTGGATTAACTAAAATAGGGCGGAGCAAGCTGAGCAGTTGTGCCACTTGATCACAGGTAAATGATTAAACACACTTCACACGATATAAGCCGTTGACTGGGGAATAATTTCTAAATAGTTGAGTGCTAGTGTAGAGAAGAGATGACAACTAATCGAGACACATTAAAGTAAGTTGCATGAGGCTGACGCATCTCTCAATGCTAAGTAATATATTAGGACGCACACATGCTTAATCTGTGCATGGAACACATCAACTGCCAATCAAACACACCAACTGTTCCAAGATCATGGCTGAAACTCTATAAACAGGGATGCATAGACAAGACACGAGTTCCTTTCATGACATCTGCTATCTGTTGGTCAATCCAAACGCCTATCCTTTTATACTATATAAGCGAGCAATTGCTCCATCGATAAACTAAAACAAGATAATGCAGGCTCACCCGTTATGCCACCTGTGCATTCCAAGTACCAGTTGGTACAGCCAGCCCGGCACCACCGCCGTTTGCATGACCTTTCATAAAAGGATTGAAGAAACATAGGAATAATTAGAACCACCTAAGATCAATTGAAAATCTTTGTTGCAGTAGCAGCAGCGCCAGCAGTTGTTGTGAAAGAAACCAACATACTTGCAGGTTGCCTCGTGACGAAAAAGCATGCGCCGATGACAATGTAGCACAGGAGGAGAAGGATCCCCTTCAGATAGTGTGACGTTCCATCCTACAAAACCCACGTGTATTTGACCAACTCAATAAGACAAACTCAACAGAATTTACCCCACAAAAAAAAAACTAAACTCTTGCTAGTTACATGAACAGGAATTTTCACTTGCTGAAATTCTAGTTTATCCTGAACTACATTGAACCTTTAAATGTTAAGTGGTCAGAAAGAAGAATAGTGTACCTGGAGGGTAAAGGCTGTTACTATTACAGAGACGAACAGAGAGCCAGTCTCTAGCAGCTTGAAGTCAAGATCCATTTGAATACCGGCGATCCAAGCTACAATGACACTCAGTGGCACCTGTCACATTTGGAATAAAAATGGTACAATTATTCCACCATGATTAGGTAGTAATTTAAACAAATAAAATCTGGGCCAAAGATGCAAATGCACGTCACTAGCAATACCCACCACGAACATGGAGATCTGGGTTGCTGACCCAAGAGCTACTCCGAGGGTGATGTCCTGCATTGCATCAAGAGTGTAATTAATTAACAAAACTGAATGATTGGACTAATTATAGTCGTGGCTCCGTGCAAGGATACGTCAGAAACCAGAGAAGAGGAATCTGGGCAGAATGTGTACGTACCAGCTTGTTCTTGAGAGCAAAAATGATGGCACCAGCATGCTCCGCCGCGTTCCCGACGATGGGGAGTAGAATGATGCTGATGAAGCTCACTGACAAGCCCCACGATTGCGAGGTAGGCTGGAGATACATATGTAATCAAGTTATCAGTGCCTCTCATGTAACTGCATGAGGGTTTCTGCAGATGAAACCACAGCCAAATTGAAAAGCATGGTGTAAAATAGTACCTCAATGGTGCCTACGACGTACTCGGACAGAATGGCGATGAGCACAGTCTTGAAGGCGAGCCAGAAGAGCCCGCTGCCGAAGCCGATGACGGCCTCCTCCTGATCCTCGTCGTCCTCGTCGATGTCCTGCGGCTCGAAGAGCTGGGTGTGCGTCTTGAGCTGGAAGAAGAGGTAGGCGACGTAGGCGAGCAGCATGACGATGCTGCAGGCGCGCGAGAGCTCGAGCCCCGTGGTGGCAGCGGCGATCGAGTGCTCGCCGGCGGCCACGGCGTAGCGCAGCATGAGCGGCAGGGACTGGCACAGCACGCCAAGGATGAGAAGGCCCGTGCTGACGTCCGCTTGCTTCTGCACACGTGAAGCATATATATGAGTACATATCTGACCAACAACAGAAACAGAGGGAGCCGAGCAACGTACGTACGACAGTGCAGAACGTACGTACCCTGTCGTACGGCTGGTCGACGCCGAGGTTGACGATGCCGCCGCAGAAGAGGGAGGTGCCGAGCACGAGCAGGAGGTTGGAGAGGACGGAGCCGAGGAGGGAGTACTTGACGACCTCGATCTTGCCCTGCATGAGCGCAAAGAGCGCGATGATGAGCTCCGTGGCGTTGCCGCACGTCGCGTTCAGGAGGCCGCCCACTGCACAGCGCCATGCACAACACAAACCAGCATGATGAGACCACACGTTGACTTTGAAAGGTCAAACAAATACATGCACACAAGCCAGCATGAGACAGTTTTGCATTGGGGCGACAGTTGGTCATGAAAACTTACCAGTTGGACCGGTGTAAATCGCGATCTGCCTGCAGGAATTAATGACAAAATGAAAAACTCGTGGCACATCATTAGCGTGTAAAAGTTAAAATGGCAGAAATTTAGAAGCTAGCTACTTACTCGGTGAGGAAGCTGACTCGCTCGGCGAGAGGGATGAGGCCGAGTAAGCTGAGCGCGAAGACCCACACCTGCAAAGTGCGACAAGGACAGTTCCGAGCCGTTCAAACTCAAACCAAACTCAACATGCATGAAAACGTATTTATCAAATCGAACTGTTTTTTTTTCTTTTTACTGTATGCATACATGGTTGGCAAACCAAGTAGTAGTACATTACTTTAGTGTCGTGTCGATGTCAAACTCAGTAATAATGAAGGTGTGGCAGGTTATTAGTAGGCATGTAGCTAAGGTAGTATTATAGCACGGTATAGCCGGTAGGTCCAAAGCGGTTTCCTTCCTACTAAATCCTAATCGCGCAACACCATGAAACCACCACTGGCAGTAAATATCCACCGCTTTGCCGTGCCAGCAGCCTTGTCGCCCAGCGCCCCTAGCCACTCGTCGATCTCGCCTCGCCCACTGGGGTTGGCCCGACCCGACGCGTGTACCGGCAGGCAAAAGGGTGACAGTGACACCGTGTTCATTCGACGATGGCCCGCCGCCGCTGTTGGAGCGGAACGAGACAAACGTGCTGCTGCAAGCGCGGATCAGGCTTGATGATGGGCGGCTGATGATCCGCAGGCTCCAGACGCCACGGAAGCAGTGGCTGGCCGGGACGCATCGACCGCATCATCCGCCCCACCAGGCCACCACGTATCCCCAAAGCGATACAACATGGTGCCAAGTGGCAGTGACGCTCGCATCCACCAAAGGGTACGGATCGACCGAGGTGTGGGGAGGCCATTTCGTTTCAGTCTGAAAGGCACGGCGTCAAGAGGTGGACCACCGTGGTCCTGAGAGGACTAGCTACGTGGTACTGTGCATTCAATGCGAGCCAAGACAAGTACGTTTTCGCATTAAGAAACCGAAGAGAATTAGTACAAAAAGATCTCTCCGTTTATAAAATAATATAAAGAGGGTGATCAGAGCAGAATATGAAGGCGTGACTTGGCCAAGACTGTATACAATACAACCACGAGCGAGGAGCTCACGATTGCATGATGCAGGGGCTGTTTGTTGCTCCGCTCCAACCGCTCAGCAGCTTGCGACTTTTGGCATTTAAAGAGGCCCGTCTGTCGTACAGACTGCCTGGCAGACAGCCAAATGATTGACTGCCTACTGGAATGCGAGAACTACTATTCCTAATACACTTGATCAGAATGTACCACGTTGAATTGAAAAGAAAAAAAGCAAGAGCAGCGCAGCCGCCGGCGTCACGGTCGCACGCGAGAGAGAGAGAGAGAGAGCCAAGGGAAGGGTCGAAATCAGTTGAGATTATGAGAAGCAGCGACGACAAGGGAGCGTCGTCGTCACGTTCCCTTCCCCGCTTGTTGCTTTGCTCCCCCATCTCTCTCGCGTTCTCGGTCACCAGTCGCACGCACCATGTCACCCATGCGGACATGGCATGGCGCGGTGCGGCGTCGTCCCCATCCAACGTTTCGTCGAAACGATAGCTCGATCGAAACCCCCTCTCCCAATTCCCAAACAAAGCGCGACAAACCAGGCGGATTATTCGACCGAGCGGTGAAATAAATCCGGGCTGCCAGATACGGATTTTCCGGAGCGTAACGGAACGGAACGCAACGTACCTGGCCGAAGTTTGCGCAGCGCGCGGCGATGGCGAGGGGCACGGCGGGGAAGAGCACGGCGAGCTTGGTGCCGAGGAAGACCTCCTGGAGGTTGGCGAGAACGGGGCGGAGCGGCGCGAAGGGCACCTTGCGCACCAGCGACGCGTCCGACTTCTTCCGCAGCGCCGACGCCGACATGCTGTGCGCCGTGCGTGCCGAGTGGCCGTGCGGGCCGTGGCGCGCCAGCCGGAGCCCGCCGGCCTCCGACGCGTACTTGCGCACCAGCCCGGCCTCCATGCCGGACGACATCGATCCTTTTTCCTGCTCGCTCACTTGTCTGTCTGTCTAGGAAAACGGGAAGGGAACGTGAGAGAGAGCAGAGAGATATGGATGGGTGAGCTCTGAGCTGTGGCCTAGGAGCAGAGCGGATATATATGGGTGAAGAGAGAAAGAGAGAGAGAGATGGCAGGCGCTAGGCAGGGAGTGTTGAGCTGGATGAATTATATTTATTGATCCATATGATTTGCTTCGATCACTAAAACTAAACACTGAGAATTGTCCTAATGCCGTAGCGAAAATTAGGGGCTCATCGGATCAGTATCTGTCTTCTACTACATTGAAAGACGATCGAGTTCGTTTGATTGCCCAAGCATAATATAATATATAGTTGTAGGAATCAGCGAGACGAATGTGACATTGATGCTGGCGCTAACTAACAGCAATCGAGCGATTCCTATGGGAGGGAGGGAGGCTGGGGATGACGGATTAGGCCGATAGATGAGGATGCAGACGCGCGGGGATAGATAGAGATGGCCTCGCCAGTTTGCTCTCTCGCGCGCGGAGGGGAGTGAATGCGACGGTCGCCGGTGGGCATGCATGATTGCTGGTCATGGTCGAGCGGGTGAAGCTTCGCGGAAGCTTCGCTCCGCATCGGCCGTTGCGGCAGCAGCCGTGCCGCCACACGGAACGTTGCCGGGCTGCATTGCATGCCTCTCGTTCCGTTTCCGCCTGCCTGGCGGCTAGTACGCTCGCTCGCGCCGGGGTTTGATTTCGCGCTGTCCGCTAGCGGCAAAGCCTGGAATCTCTGCGCGCCGCCGAATGGAAGGGACGCGACCTGCTGGACGAGTGAGCGACTGATCCGTCGTTCTCCTTCGTCCGTGCGTCCGGCCAAGGGAGAAGGGACGCGATCGTGATCGGGTTCACAGCACGCTGGCTGCGGCCCTGCTGGTGGTGGAGGGACTGCGCGCGTAGTACGCTAGTACGGTCCAATCTTGCGGCTACGCTAGGAATCACCGAGACGTCCCTAGCGCAGCCGTGTCCGTAACTCTTCTTTTCCCAATTAAATCAGCTCAGTACACACATTTACCACTATAAACATATGCATGTAACCCTGCCTGAGCACATCCGAAAGATTGAGTCGGTAAATTCTCGTAGTTGATAAAGTCGCCACAAGCGTCTCGCTATCGACGGACTCATCGCCTACCATTGAAAGAACAGCGCCGGTTAAATCTTGAAATAAATCTAGAAAAATATAAACACTACTGCCGAGTCGAGAACTTGAACCAGTAACCGATACTTGCAGTGCATATATTTTTTTGGGCACGTAAACAACTTATCAACATGTTGATAAAAGTAAATCTCATATATTTTTATACTTCAATGTTTTCTTTTGGAATCACATGACAATCAAAGACTCATACAAAAGTAAGCACAATTCACTAAATATGGGCACACAGCTCTACCTCTACGAGTGTTTCAATAAATTGATCTGGCTGATCTCAAGATTGATGAGGTCACCCCAGGTGGCTCGCCAATACATCACTTACTAAACATATAGCACCGATTATATCATAGAATAAATTCAGAAAAATGCAAACACCCATGACTAGTCGAGGACTCAAACTCGGGTGGGTAAAGAACTTTACCAGTTTACCTATACTCAATTGGTTGCTCTCTTTATATTATAACTTGTTATTTTAAAACTTGTGTATTGTCAAACAAGATCCACCGCCCATTATTTTTCAAAATAAAGGGTTTTGCTTTTAGACTTTTTCGTATTCATGTATTGTAGTGTATCGATATGATATGTATACTAGTTATGGATTTGGAATGAACATGTACACATTTAAATTTGCATCACACTAATTATCACATCTAAAATCTAAAGTTTCGAACACAAATATGAATATTACCAAATGCAACACACATATAATTGGATTTGGATCCACAGTAGGGTACCTACTCGATCCAAAAGAGTGCATATCCATTTGCATCATCCATGCTTTGAACGACCATTATATAAGTATACAGAGATTAAAATATGTAACACATGTACCAAAAAGTAGCTTAAAAATCACATATCCATCAATAAATATTTAATAGTTAAATATAGATAAAATAGTATTGATATATATGTTTAATAATAATTTATCAAACCATTAGTCATTGGCCATAGAGATAGCTTTTAAATAATCTTAGTAGTTAGTGGTTGTACAATTTGTGATATTGATAATATAGAATTAATGCTATTCGTCACAGCTGGCATAGAGGTAGATTTTAAATAAGTTTAGTGTCTATAACATTAGTAATATTGGAAAAATAATTAGGCCATTATAAAAATTTCACCGCAATTGGACCATAAGAACTGTTGTTGTGAATTATTCCATCTAATTATAGAAAAAAGAATAGATAAAAATCTACAGCTAAAACTATGCACTAAAGTATACTATATTATATGTTGACTCTATATCTGCTCATGTGTAGAAAATTTGAATTCCTATTTTATTATTTTTCAATTATTTACTATGTTTTTTTAAAGATTCACTGAAATAAATAAAAAAGAAAAAGACAAAACCACCTTCCAAAACCGTTTGAGGGGGTTATTTGTCCAGTTTTGAAAAAATTAGGGTGCGGAATACCCGGTTTTATTGCTTGGGGGTTAAGTAGTGTCGATAGGTGGGGACGAGCGGGACGGGGAGGGGGGGGTTGTGTGTGTGGGTGTCATGGGTACAAACTTTAGATGGTTTCACGGAGTCCTTCATCCTCCATGGATTCGGATAATAATATGGGATGCTCTATATCTTTTCAATATACGAATGAAGATTTGGTTATAGAAAAATAATGGAATACAAATTTCTTACATCTATTTTTGTCGACATTAAAATCAGATATAAATAAATGAATACCAATCATTCCGAATTTCCGATTCCCTCACATCCATATATATCCATCCCCACCTGCGGGCCGGACGTTCGTTACACATGGTGCCGCTACGTACCGCGCGGGTGATGACCGCCGTACGTGGCCAGTACGTCCAACTCCCCGGCCCTCCGCCGCCAGCCGGCACGGAGTCATAGCGTACGGTCCAGCCCTGAGGGATTTGGGGGAGTGCGTATATGTGGCTGTTGTGCTGTTTCTTTTCCATCCTACTTAAGTGATAATATGGGACGTACGGACCGGTGAAGTGGCGATTGAGACGTGCACGCCCGGCCGCTTCTCCGTAGGCCAAACACGCATTGGACGCGGACACAGTGTCGAGCTGCATCTGCATGCGCCGAGATGATTGCGATCACGCGTCACTTATTAATTTTGTATCGGGGAAAAGAAAAGGTATGTGCCGTCTGGCACTTCCTAGCCTCAACCATGCTATCCTCGCCTACAATACAAGGTGACCAACCACGTAGCTAGGCGCTCTCAAATTCAATGCCAACAGTGCACAGTACTCGCAGCAACAATGGGTACATTCTCGTCTACAACAATTGCAGCATGTCTAGCAATTACAGCAAGTGGCCAGCGGATAAACGTGTCAAATATCGTATAATTCTTGGATCTCACTCGTAACTAAAGATCCATTTGGTAATCCTACCGAAACCTGTATGTTGATTAATTACCTATGTTTTGTTTTCAGCTTTCGATGTATAAGTTTGGCTACCATTGTTCATTAGAATATAGGAGTATTGCCACAATTTTGAGTAAGCGATGGATTATGAAAAATGCTTTCCAGATACCATGTAACTCGATCGCATATAACTACTACTCAGTACTATATATTGAGTATTGATCAATCATGCATGTTCATGCCGGGTCTTGTGTAAGGATTATGATAATGCTATTAAATGTTACAATTTCGAGTAAGTATGCTTTGTATCCTTCTGTGTTTTTATTTATATCGATGACACAGCTAATATAACAGGCACTATGTATATATTGATCATTGATCAATCATGCCGGTCGCGGGGCATATGTGTCGCACGTTGAGCAACTCTTCACGATCGGGAGGGGCGTGCTGCCGATCACCACAATTCAATCTATTTTAGCTCACTGGACAGAGACAAATATTCCAGGGTCTGTAAAGGACAGGATATTAGCGATTTCTTTATGTAACAGAAGGAACCAGTTATACATATATGTTTATTTGTACGTCCAGATAGCAACGACCACATAATTAGAAATAGAAAAACAACCCAAAAGTACACTGGACGAGTAAACACATGCAATTCAAGGTGTAGAAATATAAAATCTTCGTTATTCTTTCTGCTAAAACTTATATTAAAGTGTATGGATGAGGCTATAAAACAAATAGACATGAGGCGGCTATATTAACCAATGTCGTCTCGTACGCTTTAATCTCGTCTAGCGAACTATACTGATAAAGAATAGGCTATAATTCAACACGCCGGAGAAAGAATGAAAAATCAACAAGGCGTAGCTTCTGGAATAAACCCTGTTTCTGATCGATATATATCCACAGTAATTTCAGTGCCATGTGGACGCAAACATTTACATACACATTGTCGCCCCGTCCGTCCAGATAGAAATATCCAGAAAAACACCATGCTACACGACGTCGATCACTTGAACAATCAGTGCCCACTGCACAATGCACATGCCATGCATGTGCCGAGCCACGACACTAAACAAGCTACTTAACATTGAGTCTTCCACAGTAATTTCCAGGACTGCGTCGTTTGTCAGAAACCGGAGCATCATTGCCTTGTCATTTACCTCTCCAACGGTACGGTGTCACAAATACCGTTAGTTTTTTTCATGCTGTCAGTAAAAGGTTTGTACTTCTTGGGTGACACAAATAGCTAACGTGTGGCAGCAGGGTTCCAGCCATTTGTAGAGCGACAATGTTAACGCCTTACTGTAATGTCACAGACAGTAGTCTGCCCGGCCGCTGGAAATGATGAACCACGAGGCAACCTGCCGAGTCACAAGGCATCCTTTCCATTCCAATCACCCGCGGCCAAGGCACAGCTGGTAGGCGGACGTGAGCGGAGCAAGCTCCCATGCATGCCACGATTCCATCTGCTTCCCCGACATTCTTGGCGCCCATGGGGGGCCTGTCTCGAGCGCCGCTCCTACTTTTTTCCCATTCGGCCAGATCGACGCGCGGCCATTAATCCATTGGCAGCCGGAGAGGCTTCGATACTTCCATTGGCAACGGCCAACGAGTCCATTGTTGCCTCGCTGTTGAAACATGAGACGATGTCTCCTGCGATGGCCCATGCCAGCGATCTGCATGCGACTATGCGAGCTCCTACTCTTTCACATGATTTATTTACTTTATTATACCTATTACAGATTTGTATAAAAGATGGCATTTCCCCTCTCTTTCTCTGTTTCTGTTTGGGTGCATGGGCATGGCCGCATGGGTGTGTGTGTTTCTCTCAGTCGGAGCTAGTATTTGTTTGCTGCCACATGGGCTGGGCAAAAGCTGCAGCATTTCAGCGTTAAATGCCCCATCCTAAACTAGAGGGTCCACTATGGAGATTCGGCCTTACCAAGATAGGCCCACCTGCATGAAAATGGCCCATCCTATACCAGGGCGTGAAATGGCACTGATGACGGGATGGTGTCTGTTGTGACTGTTCGTCGTCCTAGCCAACGACGATGTCAAATTGTACCATGGTCCATAGCTTTTTCCTCTAAAAAGAAGATAAAGAAAAATCCAACAATTAAGGTATCAGGATTCTGTCAATGGCGATGAAACTTTGTGGGAATAAATGGTTCATAAACTGTGCATCGTCCTTTTCCAGATTGAGTACTGTGTTTTTTTTAATATAAAGTGACTGACTGTTTGGAGAACTGAAACTCAACTCAGATTCTGAAAATAAATCGCGATCATCTTTATTTCTCACGGCTAATGGCTCACTGCAAAAGCACAGTGCAGCAAGCTAAAACTCACATCACAGGCAGCCAATCCTGCTTTATTTCTCGACCAACCATCGCAGTAGCTCAGAGTCAGAGCCCCACAGTGCTCAGGCGTCCCATGCGGCCATGGCACTCTCATTTGCTTGCCTCCGGCGCCGCCGCGGCGTCGTGTGCTTCCGCGAGCCTCTTCTTGCCCATCTCGACGAGGCGGTCGACCGGCGGCATGGCCGCCCTGGCCGCGTCCAGCGCGCAGAACCGGTCCACCCACGCCGCCAGCCGCGGCGCCCTGGCGGGGTCCACGATCCTCAGCCCGGTGGTCGGCTCCGACGCCTGGATCCCCGGCACGAACCCGCCGAGCGCCAGATCCACGAACCCGACGCCGTCGCCGCCGAACCACCCTTTTCCCCCCGAGCGCTGCTCCGCGCCGGCGAGCACGCCTTCCAGCGTGTCCACCGCCGCGAGGGTCCGCGCCACCGCCTCGGGTTTCACCTCCTCCTCCGTCCCCGCCGCGTGGATCGCCACCCACGAGCTCAGCAGCTGCAACAAGCTCAGGTCAACTGGTCAAGCCGAATCGTGGCTCATCAGTCATCACCACCATCGGTGCCAATAAAAGGCGTGCGAGGGAACTTTTTTTTTTATTTTTTTTTATCATCATTACCTCGCCGTCGATGTAGGCGGCCCAGAAGCGGGCGGCGGCGCGGTCGTGGGGGTCTGCGGGGAGGAGCGGCGGCCCGGCTCCGGCGAAGGCCTCGTCGAGGTACTCTACGATGAGCATGGATTCACACACCGGCTTGCCTGCGTGGAGGAGCACCGGGACCTTCTTGTGGACGGGGTTGGAGGCGAGGAGCAGCTCGCTCTTCTCGGCGAGGTCCATCTCCATGTACTCGTACTCCAGGCCCTTGAGATGCAGCGCCATGCGCACACGCAGAACGAAGGGGCTCGCCCACGCGCCCAGCACCGTCAGCTCACGATCTCCGGCGGCATCCATGGCTTCCCGGCTGATCGCTCGAAACAGGATTGGGTTTCTTTGCTTCAACTCAAGGGTCGAGCAAACACAGAGCCTGGGTAATTAACTGGAGGTGGTTGATGAGATTGGATAATTGGATTAGCTTAGCCTATTGCTATCCTCAGATGGTGTCTGATTGAGTTGATTAGTCGTCGCGCCACGCGTCTCGTAGCCGATGGATCACATTACGGAGAGAAGCTTCCATTAGTTTCATTCAAATCACGCTTCCATTGCTTTATTAACTCTGTTAGGCTATCCCCAACCCATCTACTAGCATGGTGTCCATAGCATTAAATGGCCTACCACATAAGCAATTTGGTGATGTAGCAAGGGAATTAAAGAGGGAAGAGAAGGACATGGTGTCTTGCATGAGAAACCATGTCTACACAAGAACAAAGAAATAAAACTTGATCATAGGGAGATGAAAGGAGAGAGAACATATATGATTAGATGGTAGTTTATTTTTAAGAAACTATGCATTGGGGAGTTAGTTTCTATAGGTAGTGTCCATATGACATGGATGTATAGAAACTACTTGATGATGTCTTGGGTTGGGAATAGCCTAACTACTCACGTAGTTCTAAATGGTAAGTCATTCTAACTTTTTAGAATCAAACTATTTTATATTTGACTAAAATTATAGAAGAGGTCATGAAGATTTATGACATCAGCGAACTGATCATTGATCAGTTGGTTGGGTTCCTTTTGGTGGAACCTACTCACCAGAGTTCAAATCCTCGATTTGACACTAGTGCTCGTATTTTCCTGAATTTAGACGTCCCCGTCGACAGCGAGTCACCTATGATGACTTCGTGAATATCAAGATCTGCCAGCTCAGTCCCTCGGAGGTGCTCATAGGGGTAGGGTTGGTGTACGTGTGTTCATAGGGGTGAGTATGCGTGTTTGTTGGGCGTCTTCGTAGTACTGTGCAATTCTAAAAAAAGATTTATGACATCAAATTGGAACAATATAAAAATATATTTAATAAATAAACTAATGATACATATTTGGTATCATAAGCGTTAGTACTTTGTTGGTTAAATTTGGTCAAACTTGAGATACTTCACGCTCCAAATAAATTGAAATGGCCAACAATTTGGAACGAATGGAGTAACAATCTGTCATGATTTTCATAAAAAATAATTTGGAGACGATTCTTATAAAACAAGATTTAGATTTAAGAGACAATTTGTAAAGAGAAAAAAAGAGATGATATAGGGATGAATGAAAAAATATAGGGCATGTTTTGTAGATATTACTTTAAACTGCCGCGCCATAGTATAGGAACATGAACAAATCCTCCAAGATCTTCTCTTTCTAGAATCACTCTGCAGACCAAGAAATTTTACCAAAGAAAATTGCTCCCATCATATAATAGAGATGTGGAGCTAGAGAACTAGGATCCAAAGCTCCACCCAAGGGACCCCTAGTAATATATGCTCTAGAATGGTAAATTAGCAGAATCTAAGAACTATTACTTATGGCTACTATGTATATGAGATGGTTCTGGCTGCTCTAACCTTGATGTGCCAAAATCTATTTCTTGATGTTACTTTTGGAAATACTTGATTGGTTCTTCACCTCAGTTTCTTGGATTGCATCCTAACCTGGTACTCAAGCACAAACTCTAGAAATGGAAGTTTCAAATCATGTTCCCTTTGTAGCCACAATCAACATGAATATATTAAAGGCAAGAATCTTCATGTTTGAGCACTTGATGTTAGTTGTCTAACTTGGTTGGAACCTACCAACAAATAAAACTAACCCAACCAAAATCATCATCGCAAAGTTTATAAACCTCATAAGGGTTCTCAAATCCTAGAGGGGAACTATCTTTAAACTTTCATCTTCCATAAAAAGCATCAAGCCAATTATATAGTTTTTAGATATAATTGAGGAATTCAAAGATCTTATAATATAGGAATGGAATTTTAGAGATATTATGAAATAAGAAGCTTATCTCACTACTGGAGCAACATATGGTTTATTGGAAATAGAGTTGAACATTCAAATAGGTAAAATTTGGTGATGGACATGCCAATGCAACTATCAAATATAAAAATAACGTAATAACCTTTAGAAGTCTCAATGAGGGGTACAACACATTGACCATGCAATGGAAAGCAAGTCTAGTATGAACGACCAATAAAGAAAGGCATGGAACATCTGAAAGTGTGACTGATCATCAAGACATGACCTCATCTTTACGTCGTCATATCGATTTATGAATCCTAGAGGATTCCTTCACCAAAGAAGAGATTGACAATGTGGTCAATGGCTTACCATATGATTAATCATCAAGGCCAGTTATAGTTAATACAAATTTTATTAAGAAATGCTGGTCAATCATTTGTAATGACTTCTACAGTCTCATCTAGGCATTCTATGATGGTGATCTTTGCGCCATAAGCATAAATGGATCATACATTACACAAGTACCCATGAAAGATAGCCCAATGAATGTGTCTGAGTTTATGCCAATATCATTGCTGAACTGTTCAATCAAACTAATCACATGCTCCCTCCATACCCTTTTGTTAGGCATATTAGTGTTTTCCTGTTTGAGGTGTTATATTAGGCGTGGTAAGAAATCGAGGCGTTGTTGCATGGAGTCACAGAAGGCAATGATGGCTCGGAGACTCGGGGTGTGGAAGACGAGGCGACGAGGCGTCTTGCGCTTTCTGCATAGAGTGCATGGAGAAGCCAAGACTTATTTAAAGAACAAATGCACTTCAGCCTCTCTAGTCTCTACGCTTGCTTCTCCTAAACAAGATTTAGATTTAAGGGACAATTTGTAAAGAAAAAAAAGAGATGATATAGGGATGAATAAAAAAATATAGGACATGTTTTGGAGATATTACTTTAAACCGCCGCGCCATAGTATAGGAACATGAACAAATCCCCCAAGATCTTCTCTTTCTAGAATCACTCTACATACCAAGCAATTTTACCAAAGAAATTGCTCCCATCATATAATAGAGATGTGGAGCTAGAGAACTAGGATCCAAAGCTCCACCCAAGGGACCCCTAGTAATATATGCTCTAGCATGGTAAATTAGCAGAATCTAAGAACTATTACTTATGGCTACTATGTATATGAGATGGTTCTGGCTGCTCTAGGATACTAGACCTTTTTTCTATGTCCAGGCTACTATACCCTTGTCTATGAATAGTTTTGGTATATCTTGCCCCAGATATTGCATTTTTTTTCTGAAATTGATTTTTGGAACGTCTAGCTCTAGGCTCCTAGTGAGCTCCTAGTCCTTCACTCCTTTGTCTGCAAGATTCTTATGCGGAGGACTTCGTTTGATGATCTTGTCTATCAAGAGATCCTTCATTGTTGGCCTATGTTTACCATGATTTGTAAGCAAATTTTGAAAAGAGAGGTGATACCTTCAATTTCCTTAAGTGCAATTTCCTTATTTGCCACCGAGAAAACTTGTAATCTCTCATATGCCATCAATGTGTCTATGAAAAATGGTACCTACCACAATCACTCACAATGGCAGCTGACGGATTATGGGTTTAAGCGGTGCTAGATAAGGAATTAAACTAGTTGCTTCCTCAAGAATTTGAGAGGTTACCATACCCATAATTGACCTACCTTTTATCTCCTTGAGGAAGCAATGGTGTAGAACTATCACGATTCCTGATTCATCTCAATAGATTGCCTGCTTCTTGCGAAGAATTAAATCTAGTAATATTACACTGAAATTATAAATATCACTCTTATCATTTAAGAGACATAGTTCTACGTACTCTGGATCCAAGTACCCTTGAGAGACTTGCACACGTGTTTTGATATGTGTTTGATCAAATGAAACTAACCTTGATGTGCCAAAATCTATTTCTTGATGTTACTTTTGGAAATACTTGATTGGTTCTTCACCTCAGTTTCTTGGATTGCATCCTAACCTGGTACTCAAGCACAAACTCTAGAAATGGAAGTTTCAAATCATGTTCCCTTTGTAGCCACAATCAACATGAATATATTAAAGGCAAGAATCTTCATTATTGAGCACTTGATGTTAGTTGTCTAACTTGGTTGGAACCTACCAACAAATGAAACTAACCCAACCAAAATCATCATCGCAAAGTTTATAAACCTCATAAGGGTTCTCAAATCCTAGAGGGGAACTATCTTTAAACTTTCATCTTCCATAAAAAGCATCAAGCCAATTATATAGTTTTTAGATATAATTGAGGAATTCAGAGATCTTATAATATAGGAACGGAATTTTAGAGATATTATGAAATAAGAAGCTTATCTCACTACTGGAGCAACATATGATTTATTGGAAATAGAGTTGAACATTCAAATAGGTAAAATTTATGGACATGCCAATGCAACTATCAAATATAAAAATAATGTAATAACCTTTAGAAGTCTCAATGAGGGGTACACCACATTGACCATGCAATGAAAAGCAAGTCTAGTATGAACGACCAATAAAGAAAGGCATGGAACATCTGAAAGTGTGACAAATGCTGGTCAATCATTTGTAATGACTTCTATAGTCTCATCTAGGCATTCTGTGATGGTGATCTTTGCGCCATAAGCATAAAGATCATACATTACACAAGTACCCATGAAAGATAGCCCAATGAATGTGTCTGAGTTTATGCCAATATCATTGCTGAACTGTTCAATCAAACTAATCACATGCTCCCTCGAGACACTTTTGTTAGCCATATTAGTGTTTTCCTGTTTGAGGTGTTATATTAGGCGTGGTAAGAAATCGAGGCGTTGTTGCATGGAGTCACAGAAGGCAATGATGGCTCAGAGACTCGGGGTGTGGAAGACGAGGCGACGAGGCGTCTTGTGCTTTCTGCATGGAGTGCATGGAGAAGCCAAGACTTATTTAAAGAACAAATGCACTTCAGCCTCTTTAGTCTCTATGCTTGCTTCTCCTTTTTATGGACAAGTCTGGCGCCGACACCGACAGCAGGATGAACGACGATGGCGCCGGCGGGTGCGAGCTCGTCTGCTTCGTCAATTATGTGCCCGATTCCATGGATGGAGTGAAGAGGAGGATCCAGGTGAAGTTGTTGAATCCATCCGTGAGGCCCCGCTCCACGATGTGGAGCTCGAGAAGGTGGAGCTCAGCGAGGTGGACGTCGTCATGGCTGCCATGGTGCTCAGCGAGGTGAAGCTCAGCGTGGCGGACGTCATCATGGCTGCCATGGAGTCCGGCGAGGTGAAGCTTGGCGAGGCTCGTGGCTGCCATGGAGTCCGGCGAGGTGAAGCTCGGCGAGGTGGACATCTTCGTGGCTGCCATAGAGTCCAGCGAGGTGAAGCTCGGCGAGGCGGACGTCTTCGTGGCTGGCATGGAGTCCGGCCAGGTGGAGCTCGGCGAGGCGGGCGAGGACAAAGATGCAGCGCAAGCGCTCCTGCATCTCGCTTCATTGCCAGACGATGTCTTCATGTCAAGCTCCAGTAGGCATGATGCTTTCATGATTATGGGCACGTTGCTGATTCCTGCTTATTTTGGTGCCTGGACGGCTCACATCCGTGAAGCCGCGATGACCATCGACATGGTTCGCCGAGGTAAGAATAGCATGGAAAATGATGACTTTATGCTACCTGATGACAATGTTGAGGAAATTCTCCACCTACAACGAATTTTAGGATTTCATATCTAGGAAGATGCATCTTGGAATTCTGTTTGCAACTTGGAGTTATTTTGATTTTGCATTTTGGTGTTCATATGTAAGGTTACAATTGGGACTTATTTCTCTAGTTGATGATTCTGTTAAGCTCTAAAGCAAGTCACATTGCACTAAGATCTTAAAATGATCTAGAGAAAACATTACAGAGACAAAACACTTCTTGCACGATAGAGGATCTTAAAACAATCTAGAGAAAACATTACAGAGACACAATGCTTCTTGCACGGTAGAGGATCTTAACCAAGGAACTCCATAGCTTCTTGCACGATTGCCGGATCACATGATAATGTCGTTGGTAGCTGTCCTAATCTCTCGAAGACCCCCTTCTTCATGTGAGGCACGAGGTAATGTTGGCCTCCCTTCTCTTTCATTATCTCTCGTAAGCAACCTTGAAGAGTGAGGAATACCCTGTTGGACCTACCAGCTGGAAAATTCCTATAAGCATTCTCAACCTTGGACACAATTTCATCAAGTTTTTGAGGCATTCCGCTTCTATGAAACAAATCATGTATGGCTGCAAAAAAAACCAAGGTCCAGCACATTGCAGTCCGAGGAATTTGCAGGTTGACACATCAACCGGATATCCCATCCATCCGCTTGTGCCGTTGCACAAAATTCAGGGTCATCAATGGGAATGTGAGTTCTACAATTGTCTTGTTGTATCCAAATTGTGTTGTGCCGGTCCTCAACAGGCCACTTTGCCTTGATGTCTGGCAACAACTTTTCAATGAGATACCGGCGTATTACATCCCTGGTTACAGTTGTCATCGGCTTGGTGATCATAGTACCACGTGGCCGATTAGGACTCTTCCTTTTTGCAGGTTCAGTGGTAATGAAAGCATATATTCCAATCTTCCCATCAAATGTACATATGTTCTGATCGTTGAACCTAGGTCGAGCTTGTCCACCAAGAAACATAATCTTCTCAATGTGATTTTGTGACATCCCTGATGTTTAGTAGCTTAAAAACACAATCAAAACAGCATAAAAGGGCAGCAATGGTGGTAGCACACATAATTTGATCAAAATTCGAAATCTAAATTTCAAACAAGGCCTTTTGACACCCAACTGAAATCTCAAGAATTTTGTACTAAACTTAAAAATCTACAAAAATAAAAGTTGTTTGTCATAAAAAATAAGGCCTAGTCACTGTTGGGAACTTTTTCAAATTTTGCAGTTAAGCCCCTCAGAAACTCGAAAAACCGTGCTGAACGAAAATGGCCTGTTTGAGCTTGAAAAATTTGAAATTTAAGGTTCGCCTCAAAAAGAAAGATGTGTCCCACATCTCAAACTCCAACTTTTATTTTTGCATATTTGAAAGTTCAGTTCAAATTTTTGGAGAAAATCCATAGTGAAAGGAGGAGCTCCACGGGGCGCCCGACAGTCGCCCTGGCACGCTCTGCCCCGGCCGCAGACCGGCCGCCACGTGGCCGGCGAGCGGCGGCAGCCTCGCCTGGCTGACCAAGCCGCGGTGGCCTCGCCTGGCTGACCAAGCCGCGCCGGTGTCTTGCTCTTGTCCTCGCACGGGCGTCTGGCTCGTCGTTCCATCACATCGCGCGCTACAGCGCCCTGACAGCCTCGCGCCGCACGGAGCGCCATGATGGCGAGCAGAGCTCGGCCACTGGCCATGGCCGCGCGCGCCACGCTGAGCCGCTCCGCGGTCGGATTCCTGCTCGCAACGCGCCAAATCCTCTGTGGCGTATCTCCCCTCGCTCACGCCACGATCCGTGACGCCCAACCGCTTCGCGCGTGCTGCCCGAGCTCACCGGCGCACTCATGGCGGCCTTCGTGCCCGAGCCGTGCACACGAGCAACCCTGAGGCAGCTCAGCCCACTCTAGCGTGCTCCAACACTTCACCGAGCAGCCTTGCACCCTTCCCTCAGCCAGCGCACTGCCAGTTCCCCTCATTCCCGCTCGCGCACCCCCTTCTTCAACCTCTGGCCGCAAGAGCCGAGTTCGTGCGCCGGAGCAAATTCGCCCCCATCCCTCCACCATTTCCAAATTCCCCGCACTCAGAGCTCGCCCACTTTCTTAGCTTCGATTTCCCCCACTTCTTTCAAGCTTCCATCGACTCTCCGATGAGAAATCGGGATTTCCCCCAAATCCCCATTTTTCGGCCGCGAAGCACCTCCACGTCGAGCCACACCTTCGAGCCATCCCCAACGCCAACTGAGCATCTCAACGTCTTCGCCATGCCCCACTGATGCTCACGAGCCCCTCCAACCGCAGCGGAAGCCACTGACCTCGCCGGAGTTGAAGCCGCGGCGGCCGCACCGCCACTGCTCCCGTCGCCGGCCACCTCCGACCTCCGAACCGCCACCATTCGACTCGTGGTGAGCTGCTCGTCCTTTTCCCCCACTTCTCCGACCTCCTCCCACCGTCGTTTGGCCGGCGCAACGTCGCCGACGAGCCAAGGGCACAACTTCATCTTCTTCCTTTTCGCAGGGTTCCCAGTGAAAGAAACTAGGGGCCTGTTTGCGAGGTTTCAAAAGTTCCAAGGGTCGCGGCGTAAAAAGATTCTGAAGGTTTAGTTCATTTTCCCGAAATCTTGTAAAATCCACTAAAAATCATAGAAAAATCAGAAAAATGCTCAAAAATACTCCCTGGACTCGTGAGATTGTAAACTCCAATCTCATGTTGGCATGTATACACTTTTGGTGAATAGTTTTTGAATTAAAATTCAAACTTAGTTTTTAGAATCTTGTGCACCATTTCAAATCCTGAGCTCTTCTGGAGCTGAACTTTGGATATGTCGCTTGTGATGCCCTTGTACGCTTTGTGTCCAAAGGAGACTTAAAAATATGGACTGTAGCTTCAGTTATGAATTATTTTGTGAATTCTGTTCTAGCTTAGTTCTGCAATGATTAAAAATAATCCATGCAGCCAAAAATCACCATCTTTCACCAGAGGTCTAGGAACTTGTTAGCACATGTAGTAAAAATGCTAAACTTAAAATTGACCCTGTTTATACCAGCAAATAAATAGATGATGGTTTTTGGGTAGAAAATTATTAAGGGCTGTCCAAGTGTTATTTTTAGCCACCACTTGGTCAGAACCTTTCTTTCACTCATGAGTAGCTCTGGTAAAGAAATCTCCTGTTTTGGAAGTAGTTTTGATTTTATATGAATTAATCTTGTTTTCTGGGACAACAACTTGTTCCATTTTTAATAAATTCTGTGTAGCTCAGTTTTAGCTAAATTTTGGAGTGAGCCTAACTCTTATGCTCTAGTAGCTGTCATAAAGTTTGTGGATAAAAAGGATGCACAGAAACAGAGAAACAAAAATAAGAAGAAGCTAGAGTAAAATTGAGTTTTATAAAAAGAAATAGAACACTTTGGATAATTAATTAAATATGGAGCACGTGAAATCTAAATTCCAGAACTGCCCACTTGCTTAAAAATAATAATTTGAAATGTTGTATATGTGTACACAATCACCATCATAAAGACATAAAAATTTCCACACACCTCCTCTAATTTTGTGAAGAAGAAAATAGTTCACTAGTATATCAAGGTGAATATGGCCTTCAAGGCCTTTTTCTTAGATCACATAGGCAGCCGCATTAAAGTTGTGCATCTCATGTAGAAGGCGCTCTCGCTGACGGTACCTACAACCTCGTCTCCGTCAACGAAGAGGAAGTCCCAGAGGGTGGTGCCAACGTCGTCGTGATCGACCCGGAGCCTAACAGTCAGCTAGCTCAAGAAGGCAAGCCCCGGAGCATGACCTAACTTTTAAATCGTGCAACTATGAATTTATTATGCTTGTGCATTTACGTTCTAGGTGTTGTATGAACACCCTAGTTGCATGATTCTTGTACCTATGACTAGAAATACTAGCATGATAGGATCGGTAGAGCAAAGCCTTTAGGACCGTTACAAGTCGAGTGATTTCCTGTCACTCGCGAGATACAGGAGTTGCTTGTCTTTACTTATGTTGGAATCATAAGGATGGACGGGCGGGATGACATGTGTAGATCTCCCGTCCGTGTATGATAATTGGATTAAGGTCGAAACATGTGGTTCTGTTTGTCAAGTTTTTGAACGTACCACATGCATGCCGACCTATGGGAATCGGTAAGCCCGGTACCAGATTGAAGCAGCTAGGACCGATAGCCATCTCTACTTGGAAATATTTTGTTTCCCTTGCCGTACACATGTGGACATATGCGTGATGCCGTGAGTGAAGCGGTAAACCTTTATCCTAAGGGAGTGGACCCGGCGCCAAATTGTGGATTGATGGGAAAGGTTGGAAAGTGATTGTACCTTTTATAACAAGCATTACCCGTGTGTGTTGGGTTTCCCCTGACCAGGTATAAAAATTCTGTTCGAACTGTCCGTTTCTCGCGGTTAATGAGACTGCTTGACCGCTGTGCTGCATTGAGTAACAAGTGGAACTATGGGGATGAAGAATTTGTTGTATGTACTAAATTGTATTGCACCACTTGCATACTTAGAGATGATGCTAATCTAGAATGGTTAACTCTACTAGAATTTGATGCTAAAATCATGAAGGTAAGCATCCACTTTTAGTAGCTTTCTGGCAAAACAAACCCACTAGCCAAAAGCCTCTCATGTCTAGATGTCGGTGAAGCAGTTTTCACCCGACGGGTAAGCCTTGCTGAGTATTAGTAAACTCAGCCTTGCTTGTGGCTATTTATTTTAGGTACTGTTATGGATGTGGCAGTTGATTCTATCACTTGGCCTACCCAGGTTCCTCCTGGCTGGCACGTCGAGTGGGTTCCGTCCTCTGCCGAGGATCGGGAGGAGTAGCACCATGGCCAGCTTCATCGTGGTGTTGCTATGTATCGTCGTTAGATTATTTCCGCTGAAATGAACTCTCGTACTCTGATTTGAAATTCGAACTTGGTTTGTAATAACTTTATGATACTATTTATGTATGTTGAAATTATGGAATGTTGTAATTTCTGGGACTTACCTTCGTGTGGGCGCGCGTGTTGTTTCGATCGTGAAAGTACGTGGTTAATCGGGTATAATCCAACGGCGCTCCAGCTTATTCCGGATTAAGTGTCTGACTGCTTGATTAGTGATCCATAGGTACTTAACTTGGAATAATTTTGGAGTAGTCCGCCACAGCTGGCATCAGAGCCGAAACATGCGCACCAGAGAGAGTAACAGACCCTAAATAAATATTTTTGAATAAAACTTGCCAACTCTTGCTTCCGCCGCGCACTTGCGATGGAATGCTATCCATAGGACCGCTAAGGATTATGTATAGAGCGTGAAGCCTATGTGGGTTAAGGGATCACGATATGATAGGTGGCTAATTATATATTATACTGACTCCCAGCACATTTCATTCTGTCATTTACTTTACGCAATGGTGGGCGCAAGGTACGACGATTGCTGTAACGTACCACGGCACTATATGAAAATATAGTGGCGGCACATAGTCAATACGCTGTGATGGCGTATGAAACTAGAATAGCATGGTGGGCGCAAGGTACGGCGATTTCTGTAGCGTACCACGGCATCATATGCAAATATGATGGCGGCACAAAGTCAATACGCTATTTCATGAGCGTATGAAATTGTCAATATGTTGCCTTGGTGACATATGAAGCATTGCCCGTTCAATGTTGAACGTTCGGGTGCCACCTCTATAGTGGGTGGTAATGTATGGAAACGATTTCGTGAGTGCTGGCACGAAAGGTTGATTATATATGTTCTGGAATGGAGTTTTCTGCAGGTACACTAACCACGATTCCGTAAGTTGAACGGTTAGAAAAGTTCGGCGAGTTAATATAGGGAGAGACGAATATTGCCTAGCCACCGGCACTAACTTCGTAGGCCAAAGTGTAACACCCAGATTTCCAAGAAATCCGAATGCTTCCATATGTGTGCCCAGGATGTCCACAGAACACATATAGATTACAAATATTGAATCACAGAGAACACAATGCTCGAATAAAATAGTTTACGTCAGAGTTTAACACAAGACGTAGTCTTAAACAACTAACACAGCGGAAGTCTTAATATTATTAAACGTTTCATAACTAGTAGAGCCTCAAGTCCACAGGGACACCGACTGGTTGAACACAGCTAGAAGTACGGCAGATCCTCCGGAAACTCAGCAAGCGACTGATCATTCAATGCTCCATCTGTTACCCATCTGGGATTTTGTTGAATAGTTGCAAGTGTAAGTAAACCATCTTACTTAACAAGTATAACACGGGTTATGCAAGAACAAAAGGCTTGACACGGTTATACTGCATTAACACTTTTAGTTGTTTCATTTTATTATCATCTAATTTACTACAAATGAATAGAACCCAAGTATAAACCCATTAATAAGGTATAAGTGATTATAGAACAAACCAATATCAACCACTAATATCATCTTCTAATAAAAAAGGATCCAGTCCGCTCGTATCCGTGAGCACGGCTATCATGATAGATCAACACTCTGCAGAGGTTTTGCCCTTTACCCGCCGGTCACATAAATCCAAAAGAATTTATGTTACGAGGACTTTCACAAAACACCCTAACAAGCACAGTAGCCGTTTTGGTTCAACATAGGCAGCATAACCCGAGGCATCGAGATTGACGTACGCTCAGGGCGCAACGTGAGGGGGTCAATGGCGTCCAGAGCGAGAGCGCAATCATCGCAACGTGTGAAGCTGCCGTACATCGGGCGCTTACATCACGGGACTTTGCCTAACGATAGAACCGTCCTCGATAACCACTGGCAAGCTAGAGACGTACAAGCTAGTTATCCAAGACCAGAGCCATTATAGTTCCAACGGCGGCGAACAGGTTCCTGGGTTGTCGCTTTAAGAACCGGACCTTATGGAGAGACATTAGAACAAAGCACGAAGCACATGCTTTAATTCCCTAGACCAAACCTTATAGAGACACTAGAACAAAGCACACAGCACATGCTCTAGTTCCCCGAACCATGTTGCTAAAAAGCATCTTTTAACCATCATTGAAGTGAACCATTAATTCAATATTGACATTAAAAATAAATGTTGGTTGCAGCGCGTAGCATAGTCTAACCATAATGCATAAAACCCGGGTAAACAAGGAATAAGGTAAAGACTAGGAACATCCTTAGTGGTTAACAGTATTAGACACATGCATATGATTTATGTGATTAATCGGTGTATAGGTAACAAGGAAGGTCCGTGTTATACTTGCCTTCCTCAGCGAACTGTTGCTGCTCCTGCTCTTCGGGAACGGAATTGTCGGTGAAATCGAACGGCTCGTCAACTACTCACATCAATCACCACACAAGCATCCACACATACATGCAAACAAGGTATTTAATTAGAAAAGTACACCAAACATAAACAAAAGATGAAAAGAAGGCTTTAGAGTTACTGTACGCTTCACTACGAACACATGAGCGCGAAAATCACTCAAATCGGAGTTAAAACGGAGAAACTACGCTTAAAACGGACTTTAGGGGCTTGCTGGTAAAGGTTTTAGGCTTCCAGGGGTGTTTTTGAAAGAAACCAGGGACCTAAAACATAATTTCGTATAAAAACTCAAGGGCTAACGAGTAAAAGCGACTTCTAGGACGGCGGGCACTATTTTTCAAAAGAGCAGGGGTTAAACCGAAAGAAAAAGGACTTGGTTGTAAATAGTTTTGTGTAGAGGTGGACCGCGGGTTGATTTTCAGAAAACAGAGGGGCTCGGTTTAAGACGGTTTTCAGATCTGGCCGTCGGTTTTGAATCCTACGGCTGAGATTAGATCTAGGCGCTGGATCACCGGAGCACGGCGGTTCGCGGCGGCGCGCGGTCGGAGTCTCGCCGGAGTTGGCTCGGCTCGGAGCTATGGTGGGCCAAAACTCGCCGCGATGGATCCTAGAGAGAGATGAGAGAGAGGAGAGAGAGGGGGTTCGATTTTGGGGCTCGAGAGAGGGGATTGGGCAGTAGAGATGGCCGGCGACGAGCCTTGGCGGCCGCGGTCACGGTGAAGCGTTGGTCTAGCGTTCTAGGCGCGCTTGGAGGAAAAGAAGGGCCGTGGCGCGTTCCTCACCTCCCGGAGATGCTCGGCGGCAAGCTCTTGGTGGCAATGCGCGAGCGGAGCGATGGCTAAGCGGCGGCGGCGGCTAGGGTTGCGGCGGCGGCGCTTGGAGCTTGGAGGCGGTGGCTAGGGTTGTGGGTTTGGGCGAGGGGGGTGGCGGTGGCTTTATAGGGGCGGTGGAGACCCCTTGGCGTGCGCGCCAAGCCGCGCGGAGGCGTGTGCGAGGCGGATTCGCGGCGGCGCAGATCGGGCGGCGGTGCGGTGTCCGGCTCAAACACGGCGAGAGGAAGAAGGAAAGTCTGACGAGTGGGGCCAGCGCGTCAGCGGCTGAGGCGGAGGAAGATGGCGCCGACAGGTGGGACCCACTGGTCAGCGGCAGCGTGAAAGAGAGGGCGCGCTGGGCTGGGCTGCGGTGTTGGGCCGGCCGAGCTGGGCTGCGCAATGGAGAAGAGGAGATGGGCCGCGGGGAAGAAAAGAGAGAAGAAGTGGGCCGGCTGGGCTGGAAAGGAGAAGGAAAAAGAGAGAAAGAGAAAAGGTTTTTCTTTTATTCAAATACTCATTTGAATTCAAATTCAAATTTGAATTCAACAATCAAAAATAAATGCACCAGCATGAATGCAACAATAATGTTTCTATTTCCTATATTTTCTTTTATTTTCCTCAAAATTTTATTTCCCTATATTAATTATGAGCACTTTAATATAAATAGTAATTTAATTACTAAATTTTAAATAAGGCCATTTTTAGGGTGTTACAAATCTACCCCCCCTTAAAATGAATCTCGTCCTCGAGATTCGGAAGTGGATTGGAAGAGATATGGATATTCTGCCTCGAGACCATCCTTTCTTTCTCAAGTTGCTTCACCTTCTGAATGATGTTTCCACTGAACCTTGCACACACGGATGTCTTTGTTCCCGGTGACCCTCTCTGATTCCTCCAAAACCTTGACCAGTCTCTGAGGACTTAATTGCCTGATACTCAATCTTCTCTCCTGATGGAGCCACTAACTGAACTGCACGCTTAGAACACTGTATGACTGCTTCGTACTTCGCTAGCCAACTCATTCCCAAGATGAGATCCATTCCGATAGAGTTTAGGACTATAGGGTGTGCTAAGAAGTCTACCCCCCTTATGTTAACCACTACGTTAGGACAACGTAATGTGGCCCGAAGTTCTCCTCCCGGTGAGCTAACCAACATGGTATTTCCCATAGGTTGCATAAGCATCAAGTTCTTTTTCACGAAATCAGCAGATATGAAAGCGTGCGAAGCTCCAGAATCAAACAAAACTGTAGCAGGTTGTGAGTTGACTGGAAACGTACCGACTACCACATCTGTGGCTCCTTCTGCAGTTTCTGCTCCCATATGGTTGAGCCTGCCCTTGGCGTAGTTCTGTTGGCCATGGTTTCCCTGTGCCTGCTGCTGATTCCCATTCTGAGCTGGTTGCGGTCCTGTCTTCTGGTTGTTGTTCTGACCAGTGGAGTTCTGTACCCTCCGGGGACAAAAGTTAGCGTAATGTCCCTGTTCACCATAGTGGTAGCATGCCCTTGGGCCGACAGGAGTGGTGTTAGCCGGGGTGGTGCGTGAAGCCTGAGTGTTCTGCTGCTCGTTCTGGTAGTGCTGCTGCTGCTGCTGTGGTGGTGGTGGATTCTGGGGACGCTGATGGTCCTGATGGCCTGACTGTCCCTGAGTGCGTTGCTGATTCACCTGCTGGGGGTTGTAGCGGGAGCGGACGTTGCTGCCAGATTGCTGGTTCATGAACTTTCTCTTCTTGTCCTCAATCTCACGGCGCTTGTGCTCCACCATCAGAGCACCATCGACCAGTCCGCCGAAGGTTGGGAAGGTGATGCACATCAACTGCAGCTGCAAGACATCCTGGAGTCCACTCCGGAAGCGAGTCTGCCTCTTCTCGTCCGTCGACACCTCATCTGGTGCGTAGCGGGCCAGCTCGAGGAACTTGTCACGGTAGGCAGTGACACTCATTCCTTCCTGCGTCAGGGCTAGGAACTCCTTCTTCAGGACCGTCAGTCCCTCAAGCACATGGTGAGCACGGAAGTCGTCACTGAACCGCTGCCAGGTGATCTGGTCGCGATTGGGTTGCGCATATTGGTATGCCACCCACCAGTCGAGAGCGACTCCTTCAAACTGTCCAGAGGCGTAGAGCACCTTCTCCCTGTCATCACACTGAGCAATGTCGAGCTGTCTCTCCACTGCCTTGATCCAGTCTTCTGCTTCCATCGGATCCTTGGCGCGGGAGAACTTTGGCGGGCGGCCCTTCAAGAACTCTCCCCTCTTGTCCCGGATGGGCTGGGGAGGTGGCTGAACAGGTGGATTCTGCAGGTTCTGCTGCATCAAAGTTATGGCCTGAGTCAACTGTTGCATCGTCTGCGTCTGCATGCGGACCAGATCCTCCATGGTAGGCGGCTGGTTCTGGTTCTGGTTCAGGTTCTGGTTCTAATTGCCACCACCCGTCGATCCTCTTGTCCCAACCATCTGTCACAAATCAAAATCCCGACATTCACAATCACAGTCATGTCTGAACCAGGGTCAAGAACAGAAGCAATCCACTGACAAGATAAGGTACTCAGGCGATAGGAAAGATAATAGATGATGTGCAAAGGAGAGGTTAGGAACCCAACTATCTATCCATTAAATACCTTATACCTTAATCCAATACTAGATGATTGCAGACTTTCATCCACGCTCATCACAATCATTACAAAGATCCAAATCACACATAAGCATAATGACAATTCATTCCAGCATTTAAAGACTTAGTTCACACAAGACTCGATACTCTTAGACTAGTTTTGGACCCGAAAATGTTCTATTCGATCCCTATTAGCATTTAGGGTCGATGGTGGTGCGGTAAGCTAGGGTGCTGTGTCTAGTCCTTCTGTGTGGTGGTGACTGTGCACCGAACTCTGGACTGTGTGGCGCAGGTCCTCCGAACTGGTGCTGCAGCTCCTCATTCTTCTCTTGTTGTTGCTCTAACTCCACGGGCTCGGTCTCTAGCTCCTCGGGGTCCCCTTCTTCGGCCTACTGCCTAAGAAGCTCCTCGTAGGCATCCCGGTTGCGTGCCACCGATGGGTACTCATCGATGCGGGTGGAAGGTAGCCATCAGTGCTCTTGCAGACTGCCTATCTCTGTCGAGCCATCTATGGAAGTGAAAACTAGAGGAGGGCCTTAGATTAAAGCTTAGAAAATTTTCAAAAAGGACAGAGGTAGAATAGAACACCATTTTTCAACAAAAACTCAACTCTAGGATGTAAAATAATTTTTAGAGCAAGGATTAAGCAGGTTTTAATCGACCGTTCTATCTAGGCTGTGATCCTACAGTCAGCACGGCTCTGATACCAACTTTGTAACACCCAGATTTCCAAGAAATCCGAATGCTTCCATATGTGTGCCCAGGATGTCCACATAACACATATAGATTACAAATATTGAATCACAGAGAACACAATGCTCGAAAAAAATAGTTTACGTCAGAGTTTAACACAAGACGTAGTCTTAAACAAATAACACAGCGGAAGTCTTAATATTATTAAACGTTTCATAACTAGTAGAGCCTCAAGTCCACAGGGACACCGACTGGTTGAACACAGCTAGAAGTACGGCAGATCCTCCGGAAACTCAGCAAGCGACTGATCATTCAATGCTCCATCTGTTACCCATCCGGGATTTTGTTGAATAGTTGCAAGTGTAAGTAAACCATCTTACTTAACAAGTATAACACGGGTTATGCAAGAACAAAAGGCTTGACACGGTTATACTGCATTAGCACTTTTAGTTGTTTCATTTTATTATCATCTAATTTACTACAAATGAGTAGAACCCAAGTATAAACCCATTAATAAGGTATAAGTGATTATAGAACAAACCAATATCAACCACTAATATCATCTTCTAATAAAAAAGGATCCATGCCGCTCGTATCCGTGAGCACGGCTATCATGATAGATCAACACTCTGCAGAGGTTTCGCCCTTTACCCGCCGGTCACATAAATCCAAAAGAATTTATGTTACGAGGACTTTCACAAAACACCCTAACAAGCACAGTAGCCGTTTTGGTTCAACATAGGCACCATAACCCGAGGCATCGAGATTGACATACGCTCAGGGCGCAACGTGAGGGGGTCAATGGCGTCCAGAGCGAGAGCGCAATCATCGCAACGTGTGAAGCTTCCGTACATCGGGCGCTTACATCACGAGACTTTGCCCAACGAGACATAGCCAACGGATAGAACCGTCCTCGATGGATCAAACTATACTCTCACTAATGTTCCCCACATACGCCTTTCGGTAACCACTGGCAAGCTAGAGACGTACAAGCTAGTTATCCAAGACCAGAGCCATTATAGTTCCAACGGCGGCGAACAGGTTCCTGGGTTGTCGCTTTAAGAACCGGACCTTATGGAGAGACATTAGAACAAAGCACGAAGCACATGCTCTAATTCCCTAGACCAAACCTTATAGAGACACTAGAACAAAGCACACAGCACATGCTCTAGTTCCCCAAACCATGTTACTAAAAAGCATCTTTTAACCATCATTGAAGTGAACCATTAATTCAATATTGACATTAAAAATAAATGTTGGTTGCAGCGCGTAGCATAGTCTAACCATAATGCATAAAACCCGGGTAAACAAGGAATAAGGTAAAGACTAGGAACATCCTTAGTGGTTAACAGTATTAGACACATGCATATGATTTATGTGATTAATCGGTGTATAGGTAACAAGGAAGGTCCGTGTTATACTTGCCTTCCTCAGCGAACTGTTGCTGCTCCTGCTCTTCGGGAACGGAATTGTCGGCGAAATCGAACGGCTCGTCAACTACTCACATCAATCACCACACAAGCATCCACACATACATGCAAACAAGGTATTTAATTAGAAAAGTACACCAAACATAAACAAAAGATGAAAAGAAGGCTTTAGAGTTACTGTACGCTTCACTACGAACACATGAGCGCAAAAATCACTCAAATCGGAGTTAAAACGGAGAAACTACGCTTAAAACGGACTTTAGGGGCTTGCTGGTAAAGGTTTTAGGCTTCCAGGGGTGTTTTTGAAAGAAACCAGGGACCTAAAACATAATTTCGTATAAAAACTCAAGGGCTAACGAGTAAAAGCGACTTCTAGGACGGCGGGCACTATTTTTCAAAAGAGCAGGGGTTAAACCGAAAGAAAAAGGACTTGGTTGTAAATAGTTTTGTGTAGAGGTGGACCGCGGGTTGATTTTCAGAAAACAGAGGGGCTCGGTTTAAGACGGTTTTCAGATCTGGCCGTCGGTTTTGAATCCTACGGCTGAGATTAGATCTAGGCGCTGGATCACCGGAGCACGGCGGTTCGCGGCGGCGCGCGGTCGGAGTCTCGCCGGAGTTGGCTCGGCTCGGAGCTATGGTGGGCCAAAACTCGCCGCGATGGATCCTAGAGAGAGATGAGAGAGAGGAGAGAGAGGGGGTTCGATTTTGGGGCTCGAGAGAGGGGATTGGGCAGTAGAGATGGCCGGCGACGAGCCTTGGCGGCAGCGGTCACGGTGAAGCGTTGGTCTAGCGTTCTAGGCGCGCTTGGAGGAAAAGAAGGGCCGTGGCGCGTTCCTCACCTCCCGGAGATGCTCGGCGGCAAGCTCTTGGTGGCAATGCGCGAGCGGAGCGATGGCTAAGCGGCGGCGGCGGCTAGGGTTGCGGCGGCGGCGCTTGGAGCTTGGAGGCGGTGGCTAGGGTTGTGGGTTTGGGCGAGGGGGGTGGCGGTGGCTTTATAGGGGCGGTGGAGACCCCTTGGCGTGCGCGCCAAGCCGCTCGGAGGTGTGTGCGAGGCGGATTCACGGCGGCGCAGATCGGGCGGCGGTGCGGTGTCCGGCTCAAACACGGCGAGAGGAAGAAGGAAGGTCTGACGAGTGGGGCCAGCGCGTCAGCGGCTGAGGCGAAGGAAGATGGCGCCGACAGGTGGGACCCACTGGTCAGCGGCAGCGTGAAAGAGAGGGCGCGCTGGGCTGGGCTGCGGTGTTGGGCCGGCCGAGCTGGGCTGCGCAATGGAGAAGAGGAGATGGGCCGCGGGGAAGAAAAGAGAGAAGAAGTGGGCCGGCTGGGCTGGAAAGGAGAAGGAAAAAGAGAGAAAGAGAAAAGGTTTTTCTTTTATTCAAATACTCATTTGAATTCAAATTCAAATTTGAATTCAACAATCAAAAATAAATGCACCAGCATGAATGCAACAATAATGTTTCTATTTCCTATATTTTCTTTTATTTTCCTCAAAATTTTATTTCCCTATATTAATTATGAGCACTTTAATATAAATAGTAATTTAATTACTAAATTTTAAATAAGGCCATTTTTAGGGTGTTACAAAAAGTGTATTGGCACATGTGTTGGTGAGAACGATTAGGCCGCTCATGCATGGTAATACACTGAAATGTTATTGAACCATAATGCACGATCATTGAACTACCCGTCATCAAAATTTGAATAACAACCAAAAATTGTGTCGAAACCCTGCCGAAAATAGTCTGTTCGCACCGTTATTTCGAACCTGAAAACCTTGTCAAACGAAAAAGTGTTCAACATGAAAGTTGTCATAAATATTATGTAGTTTGAGCTATAGAAATTTCAACAAATTTGGTTCAGTAGAATGAGAGCTATGCTCAAAATGGTAACCCCCTGTCTGCTGGAAATTTCTGGGAACAGTGAGTTAAAAATTGAATTTTTACATCTTCTTGACGATGGTTTCTGCTCAAACCTTCAGCATAAAACTTGTTGGAAATTACGTAAACAATGTTCTGGACAAATTTGGGAATTTTTGGGTTTGTAGATCTTGAGTTTTATAATTTTTACTACACTTCCAGAAACTGTTTTATTTTCTTGGCGCTAACCGGTTCTCACACTTAACCTTTTGTTCAGATGGATGCCCACGCTGACCTTGCCAGCTACCCCAATGACATCTCTTTCTCGGACTGTCTTGGATGGGAAGGTTTTCCTAGCATCCTTTGGTCCGTTTTGCAGGCGCTTGATTATCCGACCCCGCCACAATATGAGAGAACCATCCTCCGTGATCGAGGCGTGACTCGTTCCCGAGTGCGTTTGGTGGTGCATCGCCACCCACCGTGTCCCAGCTCTCCTACATGGAGTGTGAAGGTCCATGGGCATCGCATGGAGACCACCTGTGAGATAGCTGCCCTCAATGGGATCAGCTCCTTCTGCGCCCAGAACCAGGACCTTGTGGAGCATCAGCTTCTTGGACTATTTCCACCGGCCCAGCCGGATGATGCTCATTGGATGAGGCGCTATCTCAGCTCACCTTTGAGGGTGGTGGAGAACCCCGTCGCTGCAGCTGTACTCTTGATGAGATGGATCCGGGCTTATCACCGGCTGCAGGCACTTTTGGGACGGTCACAGAGTGAGGCACTTAACCTTGCCATTGATATGTCTGTTCGCGCCCGCGACCTTGGGGTAGAAAGGACCTCTTTGTCCATAGAGGTGAGCACCAGGGACGCCATGATTGAAGATTTGGAGAGGCAATTGACCGACCTCCACATAGCACACAACAATGTCCACAAAACAAGCCGCAGAACCAGCGTCCTGGAAATCAGCAGAACAGGGGCAAGCAGCAACGTGTCCAAGTCAAGCAAGGAAGGCTTAACTACACCACCTTGGCTGACCTACCTGAGGGAGCACCGGATATGACTGGTACTTTCCCTATCCACAACCAGCCTGCTGTGATATTGTTTGATTCCGGGGCAACACATAGTTTTATAAGCACAAGATTTAATACAAAATGTGGGTTAAAATCTTATCACACCAAATCAGCATATGTGATATCAACAGCGGGAGGTAAAATAGCATCCAACCAAGTCACTCGAAAAGTACCAATCAGGCTGGGTAGTAAAGTGTTTCCTACTGATTAATTCTGCTTGGGTTGGAAGGGATTGATATTGTTTTGGGGGCAAATTGGATGACTCAACATAAGGTTATGCTAGATGTTGCTGAAAGAGTTATGGAAATAAACTCGCCTACACATGGCCCTAGTGCACTATATCTGCCACACCGGAATTATACCAATGCTTGTGCTTACACCATGGTAGAAACACAACTAAAGGACATTCCGGTGGTATGTGAGTATGCCGATGTTTTTCCGGATGACTTACCTAGGATGCCGGTGGATAGGGACATTGAATTTGTAATTGAACTCCAATCTAGCACAACACCTATATCAAAGAGACCCTATAGGATGCCACCCAATGAATTGGCTGAATTAAAAATTCAACTCCAAGAACTGCTAGACAAGGGTTTCATCCGCCCTAGCATGTCACCGTGGGGTTGTCCAGCTATCTTTGTGAAGAAGAAGGATCATTTTTTGAGGTTGTGTATTGATTACCGGCCTCTCAATGCGGTGACCATCAAAAATAAGTATCCACTTCCCCGCATTGATGTCCTTTCCGATCAACTAGCTGGCGCCAGAGTGTTCTCCAAGATTGATCTTCGCTCTGGCTATCACCAAATAAAATTCGACCTTGTGACATTCCCAAGACTGCTTTCTCTACCCGCTACGGACTTTATGAATTCCTGGTCATGTCATTTGGGCTCACGAATGCCCCCGCTTACTTCATGTACCTCATGAATTCGGTGTTCATGTCCGAGCTCGACAAGTTTGTGGTGGTTTTCATTGATGACATCCTCATATATTCCAAGAATGAGGAAGAGCATGCCGAGCATCGTCGCATTGTTCTTCAAAGATTGAGAGACCATCAACTCTATGCCAAGTTCTCTAAATGTGAATTCTGGATAGAAAGTGTTAAATTCTTGGGTCACACAGTTTCCAAGGATGGTTATATCCGTGGATCCAACCAAGGTGCAAGATGTGATGGATTGACAACCACCTACCTCTGTCCATGAGATTCGGAGTTTTCTGGGTCTAGCGGGTTACTATCGCCGCTTCATTCCGCATTTCTCTCGGATTGCTAAACCCATGACCGAACTCTTAAAGAAGGGAGTCAAATTTGTGTGGAGTGACAAATGCGAAGAAGCTTTTCACACATTGAGAGAACATTTAACTTTAGCCCCAGTTTTAGCTCAACCCGACAGCACCAAGCCCTATGATGTCTATTGCGATGCTTCAGGCACCGGACTTGGCTGTGTTCTTATGCAAGAGAACCGAGTCATTGCTTATTCTTCCCGAGCACTCCGGCCGCATGAGCAAAATTATCCTACGCATGATCTTGAGTTAGCAGCGGTCATTCATGCTCTCAAGATATGGAGACACTACCTGATGGGTGTTCCATGCAACATATACAGTGATCACAGAAGCCTCAAATACGTCTTCACTCAGGCACACTTGAATATGAGGCAGCGGAGATGTTTGGAGTTAGCAAAGGACTATGACCTTAGTGTGCATTATCACCCCGGGAAGGCTAATGTGGTTGCGGATGCACTAAGCCGCAATGCTCGCTGTCACTGCCTTTCCGTGGAGTCCTACGCTGACACCTTGTGCCATGATATGGCAAAGCTCAACTTGGAGATTGTTCCTCACGGATATTTCAACCATATCTCTGTCGAACCAACCTTGCACGATCAGATTGTTGAAGCTCAATTAAATGATGCAAAGATTAAAATCCTCAAGAGAAAATTGGCAAAAGAGAAGGTAAAGGAAAAATATAAATGTTTCCGGCTAGATGGACAGGGAGTGATGTGGTTTGGACATCGGATAGTGGTGCCCAAGAACACTGAACTCCAAAGGAAAATTATGGATGAAGCCCATCTCTCCAAATTTTCTATCCATCCAGGTAGCATCAAAATGTACCAAGATCTGAAACAAAACTTTTGGTGCTCTAGGATGAAGCGGGAGATTGCCACGTATGTGTCGGAATGTGACACGTGTCAGCGGGTAAAGGCTAGTCACTTGAAGGTAGCAGGCACTCTTTAACCTCTACCTATTCCCTCGTGGAAGTGGGAAGATATAAGCATGGACTTCATTGTTGGACTTCCCAGAACCCCTCAGGGGCATGACTCCATTTGGGTAATTGTGGACCGCCTCACCAAGACCGCACATTTTATTCCGGTCAATACCGCTCATACCGCTAGGAGGTATGCTGAAATCTATTTGGAACGAATCGTTTGTCTACATGGGGTACCCAAGACAATAATTTCAGATCGTGGTACTCAATTTGTGGCACGCTTTTGGGAACAATTGCAACTATCCTTAGGCACAAAACTGATCCGTAGTTTGCATATCACCCTAAAACCGACGGGCAGACGGAAAGGGTTAATCAAATACTTGAAGATATGCTTCTAGCTTGTGTTATCCATTATGGGAAAAATTGGGAGAAATGTCTGTCTCTCGCTGAATTCTCTTATAACAATAGCTACCAAGCAAGTCTTTAAATGACACCTTTCGAAGCCTTGTATGGTAGAAGATGCCAGACACCGTTGTGTTGGTCCTAGGCAGGCGAGAGGTACACGTATGGCCCTGACCTTGTTAAGGAAGCGGAAGAAAAGGTTAGGATCATCCGTGAAAACTTAAGAACCGCACAATCACGACAAAAGAGTTACTTTGATCAAAGACGGAAGCCACTTCAGTTTGAAGTCGGCGATCGTGTGTATCTCAAGGTCTCCCTGACCAAGGGGGTGCAAAGGTTTGGATTGAAAGGAAAACTTGCACCTCGCTACATTGGCCCATACGAGATCACTCAACAATGTGGACCGGTAGCGTACCTGAAGCTTCCCGAGAAGCTCTCCGCCGTGCACAATGTATTCCATGTCTCCCAACTCAAGAAATGTCTTCGTGTTCCGACCGAGGTTGTTGAGCAAGAAGAACTCTCGGTTGAACCGGATCTTTCTTATGATGAACATCCTATCAAGATCCTTGATGAGAAGGAGAGAAAGACGCGAAGAAGAGAAGTTAAAATGTATAAAATTCAGTGGAGTCATCACTCCAAGGATGAAGCCACATGGGAAACCGAGGACTATCTTAAAAAAAGAACTTCCCCGACATCCTTCCTAAGACCAAGGTACCTCTCTCTCTACCATATCCCTAAGCAACATCGAATCTCGAGGCGAGATTCCTTTTAAGGGGGGTAGGCTGTGACATCCCTAATGTTTAGTAGCTTAAAAACACAATCAAAACAGCATAAAAGGGCAGCAATGGTGGTAGCACACATAATTTGATCAAAATTCGAAATCTAAATTTCAAACAAGGCCTTTTGACACCCAACTGAAATCTCAAGAATTTTGTACTAAACTTAAAAATCTACAAAAATAAAAGTTGTTTGTCATCAAAAATAAGGCCTAGTCACTGTTGGGAACATTTTCAAATTTTGCAGTTAAGCCCCTCAGAAACTCAAAAAACCATGCTGAACGCCTGTTCGAAAATGGCCTGTTTGAGCTTGAAAATTTGAAATTTCAGGTTCGCCTCAAAAAGAAAGTTGTGTCCCATATCTCAAACACCAAATTTTATTTTTGCATATTTGAAAGTTTAGTTCAAATTTTTGGAGAAAATCCACAGTGAAAGGAGGAGCTCCACGGGGCGCCCGACAGTCGCCCTGGCACGCTCTGCCCCGGCCGCAGAACGGCCGCCACGTGGCCGGCAAGCGGCGGCGGCCTCGCCTGGCTGACCAAGCCGCGGTGGCCTCGCCTGGCTGACCAAGCCGTGGCGGCGTCTTGCTCTTGTCCTCGCACGGGCGTCTGGCTCGTCGTTCCATCACATCGCGCGCTACAGCGCCCTGGCAGCCTCGCGCCGCGCAGAGCGCCATGATGGCGAGCGGAGCTCGGCCACTGGCCATGGCCGCGCGCGCCACGCTGAGCCTCTCCGCGATCGGATTCCTGCTCGCAACGCGCCAAATCCTCTGCGGCGTATCTCCCCTCGCTCACGCCACGATCCGCGACGCCCAACCGCTTCGCACGCGCTGCCCGAGCTCACAGGCGCACTCATGGCGGCCTGCGTGCCTGAGCCATGCACGCGAGCGACCCCGAGGCAGCTCAGCCCACTCTAGTGTGCTCCAACACTTCACCGAGCAGCCTTGCACCCTTCCCTCAGCCAGCGCACTGCCAGTTCCCCTCCTTCGCGCTCGTGCACCCCCTTCTTCAACCTCTGGCCGCAAGAGCCGAGTTCGAGCGCCGGAGCAAATTCGCCCCCATCCCTCCACCATTTCCAAATTCCCCGCACTCAGAGCTCGCCCACTTTCTTAGCTTTGATTTCCCCAACTTCTTTCAAGCTTCCATCGACTCTCCGATGAGAAATCGTGATTTCCCCCAAATCCCCATTTTTCGGCCGTGAAGCACCTCCACGTCGAGCCACACCTTTGAGCCATCCCCAACGCCAACTGAGCATCTCAACGTCTTCGCCATGCCCCACTGATGCTCACGAGCCCCTCCAACCGCAGCGGAAGCCACTGATCTCGCCGGAGTTGAAGCCGCGGCGGCCGCACCGCCACTGCTCCCATCGCCGGCCACCTCCGAGCCTCCTCCGACCTCCCAACCGCCACCATTCGACTCGTGGTGAACTGCTCGTCCTTTTCCCCCACTTCTCCGACCTCCTCCCACCGTCGTTTGGCCGGCGCAACGTCGCCGACGAGCCAAGGGCACAACTTCATCTTCTCCCTTTTCGCAGGGTTCCCAGTGAAAGAAACTAGGGGCCTGTTTGCGAGGTTTCAAAAGTTCCAAGGGTCGCGGCGTAAAAAGATTCTGAAGGTTTAGTTCATTTTCCCGAAATCTTGTAAAATCCACTAAAAATCATAGAAAAATCAGAAAAATGCTCAAAAATACTCCCTGGACTCGTGAGATTGTAAACTCCAATCTCATGTTGGCATGTATACACTTTTGGTGAATAGTTTTTGAATTAAAATTCAAACTTAGTTTTTAGAATCTTGTGCACCATTTCAAATCCTGAGCTCTTCTGGAGCTGAACTTTGGATATGTCGCTTGTGATGCCCTTGTAGGCTTTGTGTCCAAAGGAGACCTAAAAATATGGACTGTAGCTTCAGTTATGAATTATTTTGTGAATTCTGTTCTAGGTTAGATCTGCAATGATTAAAAATAATCCATGCAGCCAAAAATCACCATCTTTCACCAGAGGTCTAGGAACTTGTTAGCACATGTAGTAAAAATGCTAAACTTAAAATTGACCCTGTTTATACCAGCAAATAAATAGATGATGGTTTTTGGATAGAAAATTATTAAGGGTTGTCCAAGTGTTATTTTTAGCCACCGCTTGGTCAGAACCTTTCTTTCACTCATGAGTAGCTCTGGTAAAGAAATCTCCTGTTTTGGAAGTAGTTTCGATTTTATATGAATTAATCTTGTTTTCTGGGACAACAACTTGTTCCATTTTTAATAAATTCTGTGTAGCTCAGTTTTAGCTAAATTTTGGAGTGAGCCTAACTCTTATGCTCTAGTAGAGGTCACAAAGTTTGTGGATAAAAAGGATGCACAGAAACAGAGAAACAAAAATGAGAAGAAGCTAGAGTAAAATTGAGTTTTATAAAAAGAAATAGAACACTTTGGATAATTAATTAAATATGGAGCACGTGAAATCTAAATTCCAGAACTCCACACTTGCTTAAAAATAATAATTTGAAATGTTGTATATGTGTACACAATCACCATCATAAAGACATAAAAATTTCCACACACCTCCTCTAATTTTGTGAAGAAGAAAATAGTTCACTAGTATATCTAGGTGAATATGGCCTTCAAGGCCTTTTTCTTAGATCACATAGGCAGCCGCATTAAAGTTGTGCATCTCATGTAGACGGCGCTCTCGCTGACGGTACCTACAACCTCGTCCCCTTCAACGAAGAGGAAGTCCCAGAGGGTGGTGCCAACGTCGTCGTGATCGACCCGGAGCCTGACAGTCAGCTAGCTCAAGAAGGCAAGCCCCGGAGCATGACCTAACTTTTAAATCGTGCAACTATGAATTTATTATGCTTGTGCATTTACGTTCTAGGTGTTGTATGAACACCCTAGTTGCATGATTCTAGTACCTATGACTGGAAATACTAGCATGATAGGATCGGTAGAGCAAAGCCTTTAGGACCGTTACAAGTCGAGTGATTTCCTGTCACTCGCGAGATATAGGAGTTGCTTGTCTTTACTTATGTTGGAATCATAAGGATGGACGGGCGGGATGGCATGTGTAGATCTCCTGTCCGTGTATGATAATTAGATTAAGGTCGAAACATGTGGTTCTGTTTGTCAAGTTTTTGAACGTACCACATGCATGCCGACCTATGGGAATCGGTAAGCCCGGTACCAGATTGAAGCAGCTAGGACCGCTAGCCATCTCTACTTGGAAATATTTTGTTTGCCTTGCCGTACACATGTGGATATATGCGTGATGCCATGAGTGAAGAGGTAAACCTTTATCCTAAGGGAGTGGACCCGGCGCCGAATTATGGATTGATGGGAAAGGTTGGAAAGTGATTGTACCTTTTATAGCAAGCATTACCCGTGTGTGTTGGGTTTCCCCTGGCCAGGTATAAAAATTTGGTTCGAACTGTCCGTTTCTCGCGGTTAATGAGACTGCTTGACCGCTGTGCTGCATTGAGTAACAAGTGGAACTATGGGGATGAAGAATTTGTTGTATGTACTAAATTGTATTGCACCACTTGCATGCTTAGAGAGGATGCTAATCTAGAATGGTTAACTCTACTAGAATTTGATGCTAAAATCATGAAAGTAAGCATCCACTTTTAGTAGCTTTCTGGCAAAACAAACCCACTAGCCAAAAGCCTCTCATGTCTAGATGTCGGTGAAGTAGTTTTCACCCGACGGGTAAGCCTTACTGAGTATTAGTAAACTCAGCCTTGCTTGTGGCTATTTATTTCAGGTACTGTTATGGATGTGACAGTTGATTCTATCACTTGGCCTACCCAGGTTCCTCCTGGCTGGCACGTCGAGTGGGTTCCGTCCTCTGCCGAGGATCGGGAGGAGTAGC
This sequence comes from Digitaria exilis, assembly GCA_015342445.1. Taxonomy (NCBI): domain Eukaryota; kingdom Viridiplantae; phylum Streptophyta; class Magnoliopsida; order Poales; family Poaceae; genus Digitaria; species Digitaria exilis. Next base: position 3,136,473 of record JACEFO010002248.1, read on the forward strand.
ACCATGGCCGGCTTCATCGTGGTGTTGCTATGTATCGTCGTTAGATTATTTCCGCTGAAAAGAACTCTCGTACTCTGATTTGAAATTTGAACTTGGTTTGTAATAACTTTATGATACTATTTATGTATGTTGAAATTATGGAATGTTGTAATTTCTGGGACTCACCTTCGTGTGGGCGCGCGTGTTGTTTCGATCGTGAAAGTACGTGGTTAATCGGGTATAATCCGACGGCGCTCCAGCTTATTCCGGATTAAGTGCCTAACTGCTTGATTAGTGGTCCATGGGTACTTAACTTGGAATAATTTTGGAGTAGTCCGCCACAGATTTTTGCTCTTGCATGTCTGCCGAGGCCTTTCCTCACCCGGTGCACAATAATACTTCTGGTTTGTTCTAGTCCTATAGTACCATTTTTCATCGTAGTGGACAATATTGTACATAGACTTGAACACTGGCTGATGAGGAACAGTGTCCGGCTCTAGCATGTTTAGGCTAAAACGAACACGAGTCTTCTTGTTCTCGTCGGTCAGATATGGCTTGATAGCATTGGAGTGTCGTTCAACTTTCCCTTCCTTCAAATGCCTAACAACCACACTCTTGGACATTCCTAAACCCCTTGCTAGATCATCTAAAGTTGTGTGGTCTTTCAATGGTACAGCCATGATGGCTTCTGGCTCAAGTTCAATCTTTTTACGTGCACAATTCCTAGCCCTCTTGTTTATGACGGCATGAATACCTCCACCTTTATGTCCATTGTTCCAAATCCGTTGCACACCTCTGAGTGAAACATCCATAGCCAAAGATACTTGCAGTGCCAAGCCAGTTGGCAAACGACCTTCCACAGACCCCTCTAATAGCATGGCATATACAGCTCACTTTGTGTCATCACTATATTGCTTCATTGATCTTCGCAGGCCAACTGCAACATCATTCTCAAAATCTTGTTATGAAATTTAAGAAATTAATCAGCATAATATGAACAAGAACAGATCACGAAATTACATGGGATTTCATTGAGATCAGCCACCAAGTGTCCTCGACCTTGTTCAGCTTCAGGTGGCTCATGAGGTTCATGTAAAACTGCAAGAAAGTAACGTCGTCATCATTGAAAGCAAGGAAGAAACACAAAGAAAATAATCAAAAAGTCAAAAAATCGATGGAACCAACCTTCTTAATTTTGTTGCACGAACACTGCATTGTTCAAACCAAATGCATGTTCACCGATCTCCTCCCAATCTACCGGATTGGGAAGTAAAACCTCCACTGCAGGGTTTGGCGCCCTCTCCTGTTCTTCGCCCTCTCACCCGGAGAGGCGAAGAACAGGGGAGGGCTCCAATAGACTTCAAAGCAAAATAATTGATCTATTCCACTTGAATCAATATGGTTTAATTAAAACAAGGACAATTCAAAATTTTCTAGATTGATCTTTTGAGTACCACCCCTATTGTTATAAATCTAAAAGAGAGTTGTTGATACTAAATTTAGATTTTGAGAAAGCCTTTGCCAAAATGGAGAATAGCTTCATGATGAAAATAATGGAACATAAAGGTTTTGGAAACGAATGACTATAGTGGATGAATCTTATCTTTACCTCGGGTGCATAATCCATTGTAAAAGGGGAGCCAGGCAAGGTGATCCTTTATCGTGGCTTCATTAGGGGGGAATAAAAAGAAGACATGGATTTTTCTTGTTGTCCATAGAGCAAAACAAAAGTACTAGCCATAAATCTCACAATGGAGTAAGACTGCATTGCAATATTTATTTATTTTTTTTGCTTTTTTGTTGTACTATATAATGTATTTTTTAAATATAAATATATAACATGTAGGAGCACAAGCCCCTCTTGTTCTCTCTCTCTCTCTCTCTCAAAAATAAATGAGTAAAGTTTCTAGTTTCTCCGTAAGTATTTGGCATAGAAATGAGGTGAATGTTACATTTATGGAGTGGAGAAGGGTCAGACAAAGAGCAATTGCTTGAACAACCATTTTGGATGTTTGAATTTCCTTGGAAATCATTTAAGCATTGGCAACGGTAACCAATGTAACCCTGACTATTGTTTACTGGAAGACATGTTTTTTACACTTACACATGCATATCCTAACTGGTTCTATTGTGCCTTCATCCATGTTTGATTTGATACATCCTGTTGGTTGGAACTTGGAAGAGAACTATGCATAGGCAACATATTGTAGAGAAGTGTTTTCACTACTAATTAAACACAACATAGTCTCCGAGGTAATTAGAAGGTTGACTCTACATGATAAGCCATCTCTCAATGTTTATTTCAGTGACTGTGCATTATCTCAACAAGAGCAATTCAGAAGTTTGGGTTGTACAATTGTGTCAGAATGATTGTCTTGCACAACAACTTTGGCCCATGCAAAATGGAAATGAAATATTGATATTCTTCTACACAACCTTGGGCCCCCTTCTTCATTCCTCTCGTTCTTCCTCCTATTTTTCATCCTACAAAATGTGTGTATATGTGTGGTGTGTGTGGGGAGGGATGAGGGGAGAGCCCCCCCTTTTATATATCTGCCTTTGTTTCCACACTTGTTCATACAATTGGACCCTTGCTGAATTGGATTGTAATCCGCTTCTCCAAATATATAGTCAAAAGATGAAGTTCATTAGTACCAAATTTTATTAAACATGTAGAAGTTCTTGTGCACACATGTATTTGATATATAAAGGAAACGCTATGGTACTATGATTACCGCCTCGGAGGTAAGAGTTCAAGTAATTTGAGTCCTTGAATATCAAGAAAGCTAAAATAATTAAAAAACATATTAATAGGAGAAACAGAAATGAGAGAAACAACATGATATCACCACTTCCTTGCGTTTAGGTGGAACATATAAACGTGCACATGCATGTTTACATGCAAATTGTTTTTTTAGTTGAAACTAACGACATGTAGTCACACACCTTACAATTGGCTTTGTTTATGTTAAAAAATATTACTCAAAAAATTATATTAGGGATTATGTACTAAAAAAGTTTGCAATAAAATCACATGTGGCAAAATAACAAAATGACACGTGGGTTCTTGCTACGTCCGCGAAAGCGACACGTAGACCCATGGTTAGATGGGTGCGTGGAACAATTGTATACATGCACGTGGGTAAACGCTTGGACTAATGCTAACGAGACACATGGACATATAAGAAGATGACACGTAGACCAATGGCAAAGTGACGCAAGGTCAAATAGAAAAAAAAAACACGTGGACACAAGAACAAATCATAAAATGATACACGATATGATGAAACAGAAATATTAAAAACAAAAAATGACATGTGGCCCAATATTAATCTAACATGAGGGCAAATAAGGAAATGACATGTGGACCAATGCTAAACGGATGTGTGGACAAATACGAACATGGCATGTGGTCCAATAGTAATTGGGCACGTGGGCAAATAAGTAGTCGACACGTGCACGTCCATTAGCTTTAATATTTTTTAGTAACGGGCCACATAAGTCCGTTTCCAATGCCGCGTTACCTATTTGAAATTTTCAAGTCCATGTGGACCAATGGGATAACAACACGTGGATGAATAATAATCTAACACACGGGCATATAATAAAATGACACATATGGACTAATTGTAAATTGACATGTGGTGAACAACACTACCACGTGCGGAATTAAGAATTCTTCACGCTGGCAAACACATGGACGATGCCACGTCATGTGTCAGCATGTACAACTCCACAGTAGCTATAGCGTAGACCGCGCCACGTGGATTAGGAGGTTCCAATATCACAGATGAAAAAGGCTTCTGAGATGATTGTTCTATGTCGAAAAATTGCCAGTGCATCACAATAGAGCTTCTGTGTCCCGGATTCTATGACGAACTAAATTTTGTCATTAATTCATCACAAATTGACACGAAAATAAAGGAGATCAAATCTCTAGTAGCGGGGGATTCAGGGATTGGATCATCTTTTTTTAAGGTTCAAAAGAGGGATTGTCTATTTTGTCACATTCCCATGATGAAGTGTTAAGAAATATACATCCAGATCACCTTTTGCTACATCTCGCCCACATATACCACGTTACATCAGCTATGAAAGTTAGATCATACGTATCACATGTATATATGAAAAAATAGAGATGTAACTTTTGTATATATCTGAGTCAAAATAGATAACCACCGCCTCCTCTGTCCCCACACCCAAGTGCCGCTCGTGTCCTCTTCTTCGTGGTCTTCATCGGCGGGATCTCAGCCACGACCACCGCCACCATTGTCTACATACTCGTTGGAGGCCGGTGAGTGGAGCAAGCCAGCCTCCATGAATGAGCTCCATGAGCAATGGTTTTTGGTGGGTAAATCCGTCGCCAGATGCGATCTACTTCAATAATTTGTCGTGCACCGAGCTCCTCAGACTTGATCTCATCACATTGGAGCTGTCTGTGATTCTCCTATATTAAGGCTCCCGGTAGCTCATCATGCTCGTGAGGATGGGAGGCTGGGATTCGCCACCGTGCAGGAATCCAAGCTCTACTTGCGGTGTTCATAGTTTGGCCCGAACGGTGATAGGCACACTACTCCCGGCTAAGACTGTTTTCAACTAAGTAATTAATGTGCTTTTCACATTTAGTATTTGCATCATAACAAGAATAGAACTCACTAGAGGAAAAACGCACATTCGTCCACCTCCCGTCTGTACCGGTTGCTTACCAACTGGTACTAATGTCAATTTAGTACCGGTTGGTAAGCACAGTACCCCCGGGGACCATTTAGTACCGGATCGTAACACGACCCGGTACTAAATGGTGGTATTCAGTACCGGTTGATGTTACGAGCTAGTACTAAATGGTCCCGAGGGTTCCCGAGGCCCCTTTTGCATATGGTACCGGTTGGTAACACCAACCGGTACTGAATGATGGCGTTCAGTACCAGTTGGTGTTACCAACCGGTACTGAATGCACCACCCATGGTTACTTTAAAACAATAACATCATTCTCTCAACCACAAGTGATCTATAGGTAGGATGGTTAAGGAAGAATCGCGCGAGGGGGGAGGTCGTGAGTTCGAGTCCCACGGAACGCACATGTGCATTTACGCGTGAAAAAATCGTATGACTTGTGGCACATGTGCATTTACGCGTGAAAAAATCGTATGACTTGTGACTAAATGGTGCTGCGCGTGTGCGGTCCCCTTCGCGAGTTCAAAAAATTTTCCTTTTTTTTTGCTCAAATTCATTTGGTACCGGTACCAACCGGTACCGATGGGCGTGCCCATCAGTACCAGATTGCCAGTACCGGTTGCATAACCGGTACCGATGGGTGTCTAGCAACCGGTACTGGGGGCTCTTTTTTAGCAGTGACTTCTACCTTTGTCTCGTGAGCACCCATGTTGAAGTTAGGCATTCCCCACGTAGCCATGTTGCAACTTCAAATACCCAAATCTCAGATAGTCATCACTTGCTCAGATCTATGCACATGCTATTGTTACCGACACAGGCATATGTCGTCTTATTTTTCATGGCTGTAGCACAATTGGCTTAATCTGATATGCTCCACAAGTGTAGCCAAAAGACTGGTTATGATGATACCTTTATTTCAAGGTAGAAACCTGTTCACGTACCTGGTTATGTGCATTTGGCACATACACCTAATCCCAGTGCGTGTGGCACCACTTCTAAGCTTGTGTAATCATGATACCCAAAGAATGTGTAATCCACGATACCCAAAAACGTCTAGGCAGGGATGCCGCTTGCCCGCTGGGCCAGCCAGCGCAGAGAGCCCACAAAAAATCAGCAACTGAGCCCGCATCTTCTTCGTGGCGTTATGCACTTATGCGAGCAACCCGCGTACCCTGGCTGCGCCAACGCTGCAACTCCGCGCGCGTAAGCGCCTTCCCCAGCGTCACCATCTAGCCTTTCGGCTACTCGCTCTTCAACCCGCCAGTTGTTAGGCCTGCTCCAACAAGGGGCTCTTAAATTGTTTAATCGTTGACAGTGTCAAAACCGTACCAAAAGGTTGGCTCTTAGCTCTTAGCTAGCTCATAGCATTTTTTATGCACTGAACAGTCACATCAAGCTCTTCACTGTTCAGTAAATAGAAAATAATCTACAACTGGTCACATCAAGCTCTTCACTGTTCAATAGAAAATGATATGAGCTAGCTAAGACCTAGCAAAGAGCCAACCTAGTTGTTGACGCCTTTCTAGGTCAACACACGAATGCGCTAGATCGCGCGGTTGTCGAAATCTCCTCATCGGAGCCTTTCTATGAAGATGCTCTAGACCGCCTATGACAGCCGGTTAGACCGCCTATAGCAGATGCCCCATGAAAGCCTACGATCGCCGCCTCAGGAGGGACCTCATCGGTGGTTGTGAACCTAAGGTTGTTCTAAGGTCGACAAGACCACTTAGAATGTCCTAAAAGCCGTGGAGACGGAAAAGGAAGTAAAGAGGTTGGAAATGTTAGGGTTTGAGGAAAAAAGTAAAGACAAATATGTTTGTACGATTGGGTAGAGGTCCTCAATCGGTAACGACTCTTTATATTTATAGGTTGGAAAGGTCTTGCTCCGCTAGAAATTTTTTTTACAGATCTAAATCATTATACATTTCTAATTCTACTCGGACTCGAGGACATATGGTTATACCGCCTGGCGCATTGCTAGGCCGGCTACAGGCCCAGCCAGTTCGACCACTCGTACTAAGCGGCTATCCAGCCAGATCGACATCCTTGCCATTTTCTGCCATTAACGTATGCCCCCATGTTTTTTGGTAAAGAATAGCGTACCATAAAATATTAAATCAGTCTAAGCACGACTTTCTTTTGTCGGCCATTTTTATTCTAAGGGCGATATTACATATCGGCCATATCCTTTCAAGCACTTTGCCAAACACTCGCATAATATTTCTTCAAGTACTTCCCATTGAGTGCTCTTGGCAGCTGAAATTCCTTTACCATATAGGAGTTCCTAGAGCATACCTTCATAATACGATATGGTCCTTCCCAACTCGGCGACCACTTACCAAATTTGTTGCTCTATGTTCATATAGATAAAATAGTCTTCCAAACCAAATCATCGACTTGAAAGGATTTTACTTTTACCTTCTTGTTTTATGCTCGAGGTACTATCCTTTTATCTTTCTTGATCTCCTCCAAAGCCTCAAAACGTTTGTCAGTAAATTAATCAATGTTATTCATCATCAAAGCATAATATGTATCAACATTAAGATCATTTTTCTTTGTCAATCTATAAGCAGCCAGATTCACCTCAACGGGCAAAATAGCTTCATGACCATAGAAAAGCTCAAATGGAGTAACCTTGGTAGCGTCATGTCTAGAAATACAATGCGCCCATATAGCCTCAGACAAAACCTCATGCCACCTCTTAGGATGATCTTCAATCTTTTTCTTCATGAGCTTAATCAAAATTTTATTGCTAGACTCGGCTTGACCATTAGCTTGATCATAATATGGAGATAAATTGAGCCAATTAATACCATAGGACTCAACAAACTCACGTACCCCCTTAGATATGAATGACATCCCTTGATCCATCGTCAATGTTTGAGGAATTCTGAATCTATGTATAATATGCTCAGTAATAAACTCAGTCACCTCTTGATGTGTTCTATTCTTGAGAGGAACAACTTCAGTCCACTTAGTAAAATAATCAGTAGCCACAATCACAAAACAATGACCTTTTGATGAAGGAGGATGAATCTTTCCAACAAAGTCTAAACCCCATCCCCTGAAGGGCTAAGGTTTAATGATTGAATGTATCAATGGAGTAGGTGCTGGCTGAATATCCTTGAACTTTTGATACTCTTCGCATCCTTTGTAGTAACGAAAATAATCGGCTATCATTGCAGGACAATAAAAATAAGCCCGCCTAAGGAGCCACTTCATTATACGAGCCGATTGATGCGTACCACAAATTTCTTCATGAACCTCCGCTATAGCTTATCTAGCTTGATCAGGATATAAACATTTTAAAAGCAAACCATATGTGGTTTGATCATATAATTCACCATTTACTAAAGTAAACTTGAAAGCCCATCGTCGAACTTTTCGATCCACTGACCTACTAGTATTCTACAGATATTCCACCAGAGGTTTCCCCCAATCACCAGTATCGACCTCAACATGTTGAGAAGCAACCACGACCAAATCGGATCTTTCAGAGGTGCAGGCGGTCAAACCGGCTGTAAGGGTGGTTAGACCGGCCCAGTCGGTTAGACCGGCGGTAGCAGGCAGTCGAACCGCCTGTTCCAGAGAAAACACGTCGGCTTTGTAGCCAAATGCTTGCTGCACCAACGCATTAGCCCTAGGATTATCTTCTCTTGGTACATGATAAATTATAAACTCAAGAAAGCAATTTATAATGTCTAAACATTTATCAAGATAAACATTTAGAAATACATCTAAACATTGACATGCATTGGATACTTGTTGTAACACTAGTAAAGAATCACCATAAGCTTCAATATGTTTTACTCCATGTCATGTAAAATTTCCATCCCAAATAATAAAGCCTCATACTCGGTTTGGTTATTTGTGCATTTATGATCTAATCAGTTAAGAGCTTGAAAAACAGCACCATTTGGTGATATAATAATAACAACAACACCACAAACACTCTTGCAAACCGATCCATCAAAATACAATCTCCATGGGGTAAAAGTAATATAGCCGACATTTAAATCAGGTTGCTCATTATTCCTATGTTAAACATTCAAATCGGCAATAATTTATAATTTCATGAATTTTAAAGGTTCAAAAACTAAATCATATTCAATTAAAGCATAAGCCCATTTGCTGATTCTACCACTTAATATTGGTCTATGCAACATGTATTCAATTCTATCGGCTTGACAAGCAACTATGCAAGTATTTGATAGCAAATAATGCCTCAACTTTGTACAAGCATTATATAATGGCAAGCATAACTTTTCAATAAAACTGTATCTTGTTTGGACGTCCAATAACCTTCTACTTGCATATGCAATAATGTACTCCTTACCTTCGGTCTCTTGAGTCAAAACAGCTCCAATAACGTTTTCTTCAACTACAGTATATAATTTGAAAGGAACTCCTCTCATAGGTGCCTGAAGAACCAGAGGCGAAGATAAATAATGCTTAATTTCATCAAATGCCTCTTGTTGTTTTGCCCCCCAAGTGAATTAAGGATCATATTTCAACTGAAGCAAAGGAGTAAAAGCATTCACCTTTCTCGACAAATTGCAAAAAACCTTCTCAAATAATTTACCTTGCCCAAGAATTTCTGCAACTCCTTGTCAGAGCTAGGCGCCTGCAACTTGTCAATAGCATCAACCTTTTTCAGATCTACCTCTATGCCATTCTAATGAACTATGAAGCCCAAAAACTTCCCAGTCGATACACCAAAAGTACGTTTGAGTAGATTCATTTTCAAACCATACCGGCGCATCCTTTCGAATGAAAGTCTTAAATCAGCCAAATCCAGCCGATTTGACTACAATGTCATCAATATGAACTTCCAAGATAATACCAAGCAAATCATGGAAAATCAAATTCGTAGCCGTTTGATAAGCAGCATCGACATTCTTTAAACCAAATTTCATGATAACTGACTCAAATAAACCAATAAAGCCTGGACATATGAAAACCGTTTTGGACATATCCCCTTCGGCCATAAATATTTGATTATAACCAGCGTTACCCTTAAAAAAAACTAATCATTCTATGTCTAGAAGCAACATCAATAAGCATATCGACTATAGGCATAGGATATTCATCTTTAGGAACACAACGATTAATATTTCTAAAATCAATGCAAACTCTAATCTTGCCCGTACCTTTCTTTTCCGCATGCACAATATTAGAAATCCAATCAGCATATATATTGATAAGGTCTAATAAACTTTGCTTCTAGTAATCGATTGATTTCTTCCTTAACTCGATCATAAATATCAGGATTAAAATGCCTAACAGGTTGTTTATAAGGCCTAAAACAAGATTTAATAGGTAACCGATGCTCAACTAGCTCTCGGCTTAAACCAGACATTTCATAATAATTCCATGCAAAGCAATACATAATCCTTCAATAACTTTATTAATTCAACTTTAAAAGCATGATCTAAATTCTTATTTACAAACGTCGGCCTGGGTATAGAACCATCATCAATGTCTACCTCCTCAAGGGCATCAACCGACGTAAAACCATATCCTAGCTTGCTTATATCATCAAAGTCTTCAATAGCCTCACACATATTGTTCTTGTGCAACTGATAATGGTCAAGTCTCTGATGCAACCACTCTAGATTTTGATCCATTAAATCACATGAGATGATTTAGTCGATTATCCAGTGGCTTTATGGCAGCAGGAACAAAGCCGCTCTTAGTACAACTGATAAACTCAAACTCAAAAAGTTCTAAGCCTGACAAGTATTTAACATCATCATGAATACCAATGAAAAAACTATCAGCTAAAGCAACACATGCGGAAGTATCACCATGCACAATCTCTACACCATCATCTAACCACTGGATTAAGCATTGATGCAAAGTAAAAGGAATGCATTGATTCGTATGAATCCAATCACGACCCAAGATTAAACTAAAGTTACCTTGAGTTTCAGCGACGAAGAAAGCAATAGTCAAGGTCTTACTCCATAGAAATAACACCCTTGGCACCAATAGGCTCTCGTCCCCTAATGCCACATTACATTTACAATTTCCCCTCCATCAACCAACATCCGAGAGATTGCTCAGCTTTAGGCTTCTAAAATATAACGTCCTTGGGACGAAAGTCAAGATGAGCAATATCCTCCTCCGAGAGTGCATCACCATGAATCGACATACGCAACACATTTATATCAAGATTCATGCACTCCGGAGAAGAACCATAATCAACAAGTTCTTCATCATCCTCAATAGTGGGAATTGATGATAACTCATTGTCACAAGCCATAGGATCAAAAGAAAGATTACCGGACACCTTCTTTATGTCACCCGGTCTGACCGCCTGGGCCAGTTGAACCACCTGCACCACCAGTTCTAAGTGACTGGTGGTTTGGACCATCTGTGGGGTCGGTTGAGATGGGTCTGTTCTGGTTAAAGAATTCATCCCTCTGCTTTGTCTAGCTCTTGCTCTTGCCTCTCCCAAAAACAAAGTCTCTGAAGCTTCTTCCTTTGCGTACGAGTCAAATCTTCAGTCACCATCTTGGAAGAAAATACTAAGACTTACCAGCACTAGATCTCTAATCCTCCCCAAATTTTTCTTTGGAAGCCGGCTTTATAGCTAGACTCTTCTCAATTGGAATATCCATAGTCCCAACTTGGATAATATCGAACTCAGTAGTTCTCTCAGAGTGTCCACCTCCATGCTCTGCACCTCCTTCTTCTTCTTAGGCCGATAAACCTTCCTCGGATGACACCTGCGTATCTGACCATGACGGGTGGTCAGACCGCCAGGGACAGGCAGTCTAACCACCTGTGCCTAGTGCCCATGACCAGATTGGCGAAATGTCAAACGGTCATGACTGGGATGTACAATCCTATCTAGCACGTGTTTTCTTGGACCTTCCCATCCAGGGTGAAAAGAATGCTACGATGTCAAATGATATGGCACCCACATCACACCATCATCATCCCATACCGGACCCAACTTCACATTGGGTGGTGAAGGGGGCCTCTCATGTTGAATAGGTGACCTCATTCTTTTTTTAACGATCGATCACTTGGAACGACCTTTTGTTTGGTGTACTTGTAGAAGAGCATATCAAACATGACTTTGGGTTTCTGAACCCCCAGATCTTTAGCCACATTCATCTTCCAAGTACCAACCTCTAGTCGCTTCGGTATAAGCATCTTCGGGCGACCATGGGTCTGACAAAATAGACCCACACGACTGCGATTCAGCTGTGGCGACCAACTTTTGCCCCTTGTCCAGAGGACCTGATAGTGACTTTGAATGACTCTTTACCATCAGCCGTCTTCTCATAAGTCACTTCACGAACTGACTCTTTCCCAATTGAAGTTGGCCTTTCATCTCCTATCACCATGTTCTTCTCTTGGTAGATTCGGTTTGATGGGGCCAAACCAAGACCTTGGGTTGCTGAAATTCCATGGTGTTGATCGGGAAAGGAGCTTTATCTACTTGCATCTCATGAAACTCCAAACGGCCTTCATTTATGGCCAATTGAACCTTCCAACGGAAGACATTACAATCATTAGTAGCATGTGAAAAAGAATTATGAAACTAACAATAAGTATACTTCTTTAATTCTTCTATAGGAGGTATAACATGAGATATCATAATATATCCAAGTCAAATGAATTATTCATCAAATGAATTATTTCACTTCATCTTGCCGATTCTTATGGGCCGGCCTAAGGGATGCACAAGAATAAACTTTAATCTTAGAAGGCCAAGTAAATTCAGCAACATAAACATCATTATCATTGTCGGTCAAAACATCAGATTCATAATCAATAGCATGGATATTACCAACGAGACCTAAAGCTATCCTTCTCTTTACTAGCTTTCCTCTCTATGACTAAAGCCCTAATTGTACTTGAATGATAGTAAAGAATTTATTACCATCTAGCTTATCTCTAATATAAGATCTCAAGCCTATCTAACACAAATCAGCTAGATCAGCCTTAGAAAGTGACAAATTAAAGCAATGATTTCTAACTTCTTTAAATCGTTTAGCATAGGCACAAATAGTTTCATCTTTGCCTTGCTTAACTTATGCTAAATCTGACAAGTTTAGCTGGAAAGTACCACTATAAAAGTGATCATGAAATTTACGCTCCAGTTGCTCCGAAAATGTAATTGGATCCAGGGCCCAATGAAGAAAACCAAGCAAATGCAGTACCGGTGAGGGACAAAGAAACAAATGGACTCTCAAAGCCTGATATTGTCTCGCTTCACCTAACTGAGTAACAAATTGACTAATGTGTTTCCATGTACTGTATTCATCCTCCCTGCTAATTTTAACAAAATTAGGCACACTCCAACTAACGGGATAAGGAACAGTATAAAAAATGATCATCATAAGGTTTTTGGTATATCCTAGAAACAACTAAACTCCAAGTTTATTCTTCGTAGCCCTACCTATCTCAACTTTAAATCTAGACAACTCAACCATAATAGAATCTCTAGTTACTGTCGAGTGCATCAAATTCATAGAATTCAAATGAGGTGTGTTTCTAGATTGCATGAGTCTATGAGCATCAAACACATCATTCGGAACAAGATTTTGCGAACGCGTAGCACTTGCACATGAAGCCACACGTTAGAGGAGACACGGCACATGGAGCCACCGACCCTCCGTCATGCCAGTAGGCCCCACCTTGCCAACATTGGCTGTGTGGTCCTACTAGACATGATGCGAAACTTCCTCCCCAAATCCACAACACATATGTTGATGGCATAAAGTACCAAGTATGTCACTCTGGTTGGACAGCCGGTCTAACTGCATAGTGCAAGTGGTTGAATCGGCTAAGTCCTGTAGGCAATCTAACAATGTGCCAGGCAGTCTAACCGTCTGTCACAGCACGTCTAACTGGTTGTCCCTGAGTCCGAGTAGAATGAGGGATTTTCCATGATTTAGATCTGTAAAAAGACTTTCTTGTGGGACAAGACATCCCCACCTATAAATATAAAGGGTCATGTCCGATAGAGGACATCTATCCAATCGTACAAACATATTTATCTTTACTTTTTTCTCTCAAACCTTAGCTTTTCCAACCCCTCCCCCCTCCTTCCTTGTTGATCTATACGACATTTTAAGACATTCTAAGTGGCCATACCGACCTTAGTACAACCCTAGGTTCGCCATCTCTGATGGTGATCGTAGGCTTTTGTAGTGCATCTGTAGAAAGCAGTCAGATTGGCCCTTACAGGCGGTCTGACCAGGTACTCAACAGGAAGCTCCGGCGAGGATAATTCAATGAGCGTGCGATATAGCGCATTCGTGTGTCGACCTAGAAAGGCGTCAACAACATCAAACTCATTTAATCTGACATCATGCTGCAGTGGAGCAGCTCCTTTCATCATTGGTTCCTCTCTAGTCTGACGTCAACAACATCAAACTCAGAAGCACCAGTTGTTCCTGCATTGTGCTGGTCCGCATCGGCAAGTGTCTGAACTGGAGAAGATAAGCAACATGTTTGCTCTTGTATCCTTCTGCAATGCCTAAATACAACATACTTTGGATAGTTTGGCTCCACTAATCTTGGGTCCTTGGCATTGCATCCGGTTGAGTGATCGAGCTAGCAAGCAAAAATCCGCAGAAGCGCCACTACTTAATTACAGGCAAGCTAGTGCTGATGTGTCGTAGTGTCCACGACGAGCTCGCAACACCGCAAAGGAATTGTGGTATGATGCAGGTTGCCACACCTACCTACTTAACGGCTAATTGGTTGTCCATGAAGGAAAGGGGAATTAGGAAAAATAATGGATTGTTAGTCAGGGAGTACAAGGGAGTACATATATAGGCAAGGATCAATGAGGGGTTTATAGAGACACCCAATCGACGGTGATCCTGATACCAAGTGTTAGGAATAAGCTCGGTGATGTACGCCGGCGGCGAACTCAGGGAGCTCGTCGAAGATCAGAAACACAACACAGACACAAGCGAACATTTGGAATACGAGAATTGGTGCTGCGAACTTCTTGCAGCTTTTCTGTTCTGCTCTCGTCTTTTTATTCAAAGGGAAACTGCAACATGCAAGGGCTCTCAGTGGAGCGCATACATCGCTTCACGAACGTGTCCATCCCCACGTTCATGATGCCGCGATCATCATGGATCACCCGGGATCATGCAGAGCTATTCTCAGCATATCCTCCTACACGCACGGCTTGCCACAGCCTGGAACTCGTGCGCATGCAAAGACTGAATCAACCATGCAGATACTTCCTACTCATGTGCAAGGATTAACTAACTAACTAACTAACAAATCTCCTCCTAAACCTTGCGCATGCCCTTAACGTTGATGAGGCCAATCCTTGATCTCAGTTCTTCAAACTTAGCACGTCCTGCCTTGGTGAATATGTCACCTAGCTGATCATCTGTCCCAACGAAACGAACATCAATCTGACCTCCCTCTGCACACAGCCGGATGAAGTGATACTTGATTTCAATATGCTTGCTCCGGTCATGATGCACATGGTTGTTAACGAGTGAGATTGCAGACTTGTTGTCCACATGTAGAACTGGTGCCTTGGGCTCAAGATTGAGCATTTCAGCCAGGAGCCGAGACAGCCATACCCCCTGGCAAGAGGCAGTAGCAGCAACAACATACTCTGCCTCACAGGATGAGAGAGCCACTATCTTCTGCTTGGTGGCCTGCCAGGTAACTGCACCATTGTTGAGGAAGAAGATCATCCCACTGGTGCTCTTTCTGTCATTTACGTCGCCGCGAGATCACTGTCACTGAACCCAATCAAGTGAGGCAGATTGGTCTTGCTTCCAGCGGTGTAACGAACCCCCAAGATAGTGTCCCTTACACGTATCGAAGGATTCTCTTCACTGCAACTTGGTGTTCTTCACAGGGGGCTTCCAAGAAGCGACTGACATAGCCAACTGCATAAGCTAAATCAGGACGGGAATGAATGAGGTACCGTAGGCTTCCCACCAGATTGCGATATGCAGTGGCATCTACTGGTGGTGTGGAGCTTGCCTTCATCAACTTGAGCCTTGTCTCCATTGGAGTTGCACAAGGATTGCAGCCTTCCAGTCCTGCTTTCTCAAGGATCTTCCGAGCGTACCTCTCCTGTGAGATTGTGATCCCGGATGAGTCCTGGTTCACCTCAATACCAAGGTAGTAACTGAGGATTCCCATGTCACTCATGCGGAACCTCTTCTTCATCTCCCCCTTGTAACCATGAAGCTCACTGTTGTCGCCGCCAGTGATGATTAGATCATCGACGTACATGTCGATGATGAGCCTGCACTGCTTTGCTCCACGCGTATACACACCATGTTCAGAGTGTGACATCCCTGAAATTAGCACCTTAAAAACACACTAAAAACAGGATCAAGGGTAGCATTGGTTGTAGCACACTTGATTTGAATTTAAATTCGAAATTTTGAATTTCAATAAGGCCTTTTTGACACCCAACTGAAATCTCAAAAATTTTGTACTAAACTTGAAAATCTCCAAAAATAAAAGTTGTTTGCCATAAAAAATAAGGCCTAGTCACTGTTGGGAACTTTTTAAAATTTTGCATTTAAGCCCCTCAAAAACTCAAAAAACAGTGCTGAATGCCTGTTTGAAAATGGCCTGGTTGAGCTTGAAAAATTTAAAATTTCAGGTTCACACCAAAAAGAAAGTTATGTCCCACATCTCAAACTTCAACATTTATTTTTGCACATTTGAATTTTCAGTTCAAATTTTTGGAGAAAATTCACAGAGAACAGAGGAGCTCCACGGGCGCCTGCCAGCTCGCCCTGGCGCGCCCTGCCCCGGCCGCAGACCGGCCGCCACGTGGCCGACGAGCGGCGGAGGCCTCGCCTGGCCGGCCAAGCCACGGCGGCATGTTCCTCTTGTCCTCGCGCGGGTGTCTGGCCTCTCGTACGGTCACATCACGGACTGCGGAACCCCTGCTGCCTCGCGCCGCGGAACGCCATGATGGCGAGCAGAGCTCGGCCACTGGCGCGGCCGCGCGCGCGCTGCGCGGAGCTGACCCATGGGCGATTCCCTCCCGCTACGTGCCAGGCCTCTCTGCGGAAGATCTCTCCTCACTCACGCCACAATCTCCAGCCCCCAACCCCCTCCGTTCGCGCCGCCCGAGCTCGCAGGCGCACTCATGGCGACCACGACGGCTCGAGCACGCGTACGCACGCCCACAGCAGCCCCAACCAGCTCTAGCTGCTCCTTTTGCTTCGCCAAGTGACCTCTGACCTTTGCCTTCGCTCGTACCCCAGCCATTCCTCCTCCTCCGCGCTCGCGCACCTCGTCTTCAACCTCTGGCCGCGAGAACCGAGCTCGAGCGCCGGAGCAAATTCGCCCCCGTCCCTCCACCATTCCCAAATTCCCCGCACACAGAGCTAGACCAATTCCTTAGCTTCCTTTTCCCCCACTTCTCTCGAGCTCCCCTCAACTCTCCGGCGAGAAATTGGGATTTCCCCCAAAATCCCCATTTCCGGCCGCCGGAGCACCTCCACAATGAGCTACCCCTTCGAGCCATCCCCAACGCCAGCCGAGCATCCCAACGTCTTCGCCAAGTCCCACTGGTGCTCACGAGCCCCTCCAACCCTGGTGAAAGCCACCGACCTCGCCGGAGTTGAAGACGCGGCGGCCGTACCACCACTGCTCCGTCGCCGGCGACCTCCGAGCCTCCTCCGGCCTCCCAACCGCCACCATTCGACTCGTGGTGAGCTGCTCGTCCTTTTTCCCCCACCTCTCCGACCTCCTCCCACCGTCGTTTGGCCGGCGCAACGCCGTCGACGAGCCGAGGGCACATCTTCATCTTCTTCCTTTTTGCAGGGTTCCCAGTGAAAGAAGTCAGGGACTTGTTCGCGAGGTTTTCAAAAGTTCCGAGGGTCGCGGCGTAAAAAGATTCTTAAGGTTTAGTTCATTTTCCTGAAATCTTGTAAAATCCACTAAAAATCGTACGAAAATCGAAAAAATGCACAAAAACACTCCCTGGACTCGTGAGGTTGTGGACTTCAGTCTCATGTTAGCATGTATACACTTTTGTGAACATTTTTTGAATTTAAATTCAAACTCAGTTTTTAGAATCTTATGCACCATTTCAAATCCTGAGCTCTTCTGGAGCTGAACTTTGGATATGTTGTTTGTGATGGCTTTAGACGCCTTGTGTCCAAAGGAGACCTAAAAATACGGATTGTAGTTTCAGTTATGATTTATTTTGTGATTCCTGTTTTAGTTTAGTTCTGCAATTATTAAAAATAACCCATGTGGCCAAAAATCACCATCTTCCACCAGAGGTCTAGGAACTTGTTATAACATGTGGTAAAAATGCTAAATCTAATTTTGACCCTGTTTAGGCTCCCAAATAAATAGATGTTATATTTCGGATAGAAAATTTTTTAAGGGCTGTCCAAGTGTTATTTTTAGCCACCACTTGGTCAGAGCCTTTATTTCACTCATGAGTAGCTCTGGTAAAGAAATCTCCTGTTTTGGAAGTAGTTTCGATTTTATATGAATTAATCTTGTTTTCTAGAACAGCAAGTTGTTCCATTTTTAATAAATTCTGTGTAGCTCAGTTTTAGCTAAAATTTGGAGTGGGCCTAACTCTTATACTCCAGTAGCTGTCATAAAGTTTGTGGATAAAAAGGATGGACAGAAAGAGAGAAACAAAAATGAGAGGAAGCTAGAGTAAAATTGAGTTTTATAAAAAGAAATAGAACACTTTGGATAATTAATTAAATATGGAACATGTGAAATCTAGATTCGAGAACTGCACACTTGCTTGAAAATAATAAATTGAAATGTTGTATATGTGTACACAATCACCATCATAGAGACATAAAAATTTTCCACACACACCTCCTCCAATTTTGTGAAGGAGAAAATAGTTCACTAGTATGTCTAGGTGAATATGGCCTTCAAGGCCTTGCTTTTAGATCACATAGGCAGCCACATTAAAGTTGTGCATCTCATGTAGAAGGCGCTCTCGCTGACGGTACCTACAATCTCGTCCCCGTCGACGAAGAGGAAGTCCCCGAGGGTGGTGCCAACATCGTCGTGATCGACCCGGAGCCTGACAGTCAGCTAGCTCAAGAAGGCAAGCCCCGGAGCATGATCTAACTTTTAATTCGTGTAACTATGTATTTATTTATGCTTGTGCATTTACGTTCTAGGTGTTGTATGAATACCCTAGTTGCATGATTCTAGTACCTATGACTTGAAATACTAGTATGATAGGATCGATAGAGTAATGCCTTTAGGACCGTTACAAGTCGAGTAATTTCCTGTCACTCGCGAGATATAGGAGTTGCTTGTCTTTACTTATTTTCGAATCATAAGGATGGACGGGCGGGAAGGTATGTGTAGATCTCCCGTCCGTGTATGGTAATTGGATTAAGGTCGAAACATGTGGTTCTGTGTGTCAAGTTTTTGAACGTACCACACGCATGCCGACCTATGGGAACCGGTAAGCCCGGTACCAGATTGAAGCAGCTAGGACCGATAGCCATCTCTCCTTGGAAACATTTTGTTTCCCTTGCCGTACACATGTGGATATATGCGTGATGCCGTGAGTGAAGCGGTAAACCTTTATCCTTAGGGAATGGACCCGGCGCCGAATTGTGGATTGATGGGAAAGGTTGGGAAGTGCTTGTACCTTTTATATCCAGCATTATCCGTGTGTGTTGGGTTTCCCCTGGCCAGGTAGCAAAATTCGGTTCGAACTGTCCGCTTCTCGCGGTTAATGAGACTGCTTGACCGCTGTGCTGCATTGAGTAACAAGTGGAACTATGAGAATGATGAACTTGTTGTATGTACTAAATTGTATTGCACCACTTGTATGCTTAGAGAGGATGCTAATCTAGAATGGTTAACTCTACTAGAATTTGATGCTAAAATCATGAAAGTAAGGATCCACTCTTAGTAGCTTTTTGGCAAACAAACCCACTAGCCAAAAGCCTCTCATGTCTAGATGTCGGTGATGTAGTTTTCACCCGACGGGTAAGCCTTGCTGAGTATTAGTATACTCAGCCTTGCTTGTGGCTATTATTTTAGGTACTGTTATGGATGTGGCAGTCGATTCCATCACTTGGCCTACCCAGGTCCCTCCTGGCTGGCACGTCGAGTGGGTTCTGTCCTCTTCCGAGGATCGGGAGGAGTAGCACCATGGCCGGCTTCATCATGGTGTTGCTATGTCGTTAGATTATTTCCGCTGCAATGAACTCTCGTACTCTGATTGAAATTCGAACTTGGTTTGTAATAACTTGATGATACTATTTATGTATGTTGAATTTGTGGAATGTTGTAATTTCTGGGACTCACCTTCGTGTGGGCGCGCGTGTTGTTTCGATCGTGAAAGTACGTGGTTAATCGGGTATAATCCAACGGCGCTCCAGCTTATTCTGGATTAAGTGCCTGACTGCTTGAGTAGTGGTCCAGGGGTACTTAACTTGGAATAATTTTGGAGTGGTCCGCCACAGCTGGTACCAGAGCCGAAACATGTGCACCAGAGAGAGCAACAGACCCTAAACAAATATTTTTGAATAAAACTTACCAACTCTTGCTTCCGCCGCGCACTTGCGATGGAATGTTATCCATAGGACCGCTAAGGATGATATATAGAGCATGAAGCCT
Organism: Digitaria exilis; assembly: GCA_015342445.1. Classification (NCBI taxonomy): domain Eukaryota; kingdom Viridiplantae; phylum Streptophyta; class Magnoliopsida; order Poales; family Poaceae; genus Digitaria; species Digitaria exilis. The sequence goes on from JACEFO010002248.1 coordinate 3,156,720, forward strand.
ATGTGGGTTAAGGGATCACGATATGATAGGTGGCTATTTATATATTATACTGACTCCCAGCACATTTCATTCTGTCATTTACTTTACGCAATGGTGGGCGCAAGGTACGGCGATTGCTGTAACGTACCACGACACTATATGAAAATATGGTGGCGGCACATAGTCAATACGCTGTGATGGCGTATGAAACTAGAATAGCATGGTGGGCGCAAGGTACGGCGATTGCTGTAGCGTACCATGGCATCATATGCAAATATGATGGCGGCACAAAGTCAATACGCTATTTTATGAGCGTATGAAATTGTCAATATGTTGCCTTGGTGACATATGAAGCATTGCCCGTTCAATGTTGAACGTTCGGGTGCCCCCTCTATAGTAGGTGGTAATGTATGGAAACGCTTTCGTGAGTGCTGGCACGAAAGGTTGATTATAAATGCTCTGGAATGGAATTTTCTGCAGGTACACTAACCACGATTCCGTAAGTTGAACGGTTAGAAAAATTCGGCTAGCTAATATAGGGAGAGACAAATATTGCCTAGCCACCGGCACTAACTTCGTAGGCCAAAAGTTTATTGGCACGTGTGTTGGTGAGGACGAACAGGCCGCTCATGCATTACAATTCACTGAAACTCTATTGAACCATAATGCATGACCATTGAACTACCCGTCATCAAAATTTGAATAACAACCGAAAATTATGCTGAAACTATTCCGAAAACAGTCTGTTTGCATCATTAATTCGAACCTGAAAACCTTGTCAAACGAAAAAGCGTTAAACATGAAAGTTGTCATAAATCTTATCTAGTTTGTGCTGTAGAAATTTCAGCAAATTTGGTTCAGTAGAATGAGAGCTATGCTTAAAACGGTAACCCCCTGTGTGCTGGAAATTTCTGGGAACAGTGAGTTAAAAATTCAATTTTTACATCTTCTTAATGACGGTTTCTGCTCAAACCTTCAACATGAAACTTGTTTGAAACTATTTAAACAATGTTCTGGCCAAATTTTAGAATTTTTGAGTTTGTAGATGCTGAGTTTTACAATTTTTATTACATTGTCCAGAAACTGTTTTTATTTTCTTTGGCGCTAACAGGTTCTCACACTTGACCTTTTTGTTCAGAATGGACGCCCACACTGACCTTGCCAGCTACCTCAATGACATCTCTTTCTCAGACTGTCTTGGATGGGAAGGTTTTCCTAGCATCCTTTGGTCCGTGTTGCAGGCGCTCGATTACCCAACCCCGCCACAATACGAGAGAACCATCATCCGTGACCGAGGTGTGACTCGATCCCGAGTGCGTTTGGTGGTGCATCGGCACCCACCGTGTCCCAGCTCCCCCCGTGGAGTGTGGAAGTCCATGGGCACCACATGGAGACCACTTGTGAGCTAGCTGTCCTCAATGGGATTAGTTCCTTCTGCGCCCAGAACCAGAACCTTGTGGAGCATCAGCTTCTTGGGCTGTTTCCACCGGCCCAGCCGGACGATGCTCATTGGATGAGGCGCTATCTTAGCTCACCCTTGAGGATGGCAGAGAACCCCGTCGCTGCAGCTGCACTCTTGATGAGGTGGATCCGGGCTTATCACCGGCTGCAGGCACTTTAGGGACGGTCACAGAGTGAGGCACTCAACCTTGCCATTGATATGTCTGTTCGTGCCCGCGACCCTGGGATAGAGAGGACCTCTTTGTCCATAGAGGTGAGCACCAGGGACGCCATGATTGCAGATTTGGAGAGGCAATTGACCGACCTCCACATAGCACACAACAATGTCCACAACTAGCTAATCCAAACAAGGGATGAACTTGAGAACATGCAGGGTGTCTTGGAGCATGTCAATGCCATGCTAGCCGCGCATGATGCTCAGCACCTTCCTGAGGAGGGTGGAGAGTAATGGTTGTGCTGAAAACGTTGTGCAGCTATCCTTGTTTAAGTTGTTAATGTGTTTTCCACTCACTTCTGGGCGTTTATGTGAACTACAAAGTTGTTTAGAATTTGTCAAACGAAATGCTCACCAAATTTCAACCCCATTGGTTAAGCGAATAAAAAATGGCGACCAAAACACTACAGCTCGGCCTACTGAAAAACAGCAAATACAGAGAGCTAAAACTCGAGTTTTTCAGCCTAGTTACATCCCGAATTTGGTTCTGAGCCAAACATGAAAGTTGTAGAGTAGGAAATTTGCGAGCTACTGACCAAATTGGAGCATCTAATTTGACTCCTACTGGGAGATATGATTTTTCTTCTGAAACTGCCTGCTGATATGTTGTCCTTACGCAGTAAACTTCATTATATTGCCACGTTCTATCTTGTCATTGATTTATGCAAGCTTATGAAATATGGCTAATACGAGTACCTACTGTAGATGGCTATCACTCGCAGCGGTCACGATGCTAGCGGCTCCAACGCTAACCAGCAGGGGCCGGAAGGGCAGCAACAGCCACCACCACCTCCGCCACCGCAGCAACCTCCGACGTGGCAACAATTGTATGCCACTCAGACGGAGATTCTCTGCAATCTGCAGCAGATGTAGCAACAAGGTGGTCAACGTGCCCCTCAAGCTCAAGTGGCTCGGTATGAGGACTTCTTGGCTACACACGCTCCGGTGTTCTCCAGAGCCGAGGGGCCCTTGGAGGCTGATGCATGGATTCGAGCCATCGAATCCAAGTTCTCCATTCTAGCCACGCCTTGCACTCCCAACCGCAAGGTGGTCTTCGCAGCGCAGCAACTCCGTGGCACAGTTCTCATGTGGTGGGAGAATTACTTGGCCCTGCAGTAGGAGAACCACGTGATTGAGTGGGAGGAGTTCAAAACTGTCTTCAAAGCCCACCACATTCCTGCTGGCTTGGTTGAGCGGAAGTTTTGACTGAGTTTCTGGCGCTGACTCAGGGTACCCACACTGTGCTCTAGTACGCCTAGGCCTTCAATGGTCTGTGCCCATATGCGAGTCATCACGACGACTCTAATGTGAAGAAGATGGAGAGGTTCCGACGTGGCCTCAACACCAAGCTCAAGGCCCAGCTGACCACCACCCGAGTTGCCACATATGGTGAACTTGTGAACATCGCCATTGCCCAGGAAGATGCTAACATGGTGCATAGGGCTGAGAAGAAGACGAAGGCTCCCGCTGGACCTTCGAGTGCACAGCCACAGAGGTTCCGCCTGGTTTCCCCGGCTGCACCACAGGGGCAGCCAAGGGCACCTCAGGGAGGACGATGGGTTGCTAGGCCACCACAGCAGGGTGTGCCCCATTTCCCTCCACCGCCGCAGCAAGAACAGGCGCCGAGGCAGAACGTGTAGCAGCCTTCCCGTCCTGGAGCTGGCTACCAATGCTTCAAGTGTGGCAGCAGCAGTCACTTCATCAAGGACTGCCCACAAAACAAGCCGCAGAACCAGCGTCCTGTAAATCAGCAAAACAAGGGCAAGCAGCAGCATGTGCAAGTCAGGCAAGGAAGGCTTAACTACACCACCTTGGCTGACCTACGTGAGGGAGCACCGGATATGACTGGTACCTTCCCTATCCACAACCAACCTGCTGTGATATTGTTTGATTCCGGGGCAACACATAGCTTTATAAGTACAAGATTTCATGCAAAAATGTGGGTTAAAATCGTATCACACCAAATCAGCATATGTGATATCAACAACGAGAGGTAAAATATTATCCAACCAAGTCACTCGAAAAGTACCAATCAGGCTGGGTAGTAAAGTGTTCCCTACTGATTTAATTCTGCTTGGGATGGAAGGGATTGATATTGTTTTGGGGGCAAATTGGATGACTCAACATAAGGTTGTGCTAGATGTTGCTGAACGAGTTGTGAAAATAAACTCGCCTACCCATGGCCCTAGTGCACTATATCTGCCACAACGGAATTGTGCCAATGCTTGTGCTTACACAATGGTAGAAACGCAACTAAAAGACATTCCGGTGGTATGTGAGTATGCCGATGTTTTTCCGGATGACTTACTGGGGATGCCGCCGGATAGGGACATTGAATTTGTGATTGAACTCCAACCTGGCACAGCACCTATATCAAAGAGACCCTATAGAATGTCACCCAATGAATTGGCTGAATTAAAAATTCAACTCCAAGAACTGCTAGACAAGGGCTTCATCCGTCCTAGTGTGTCACCTTGGGGTTGCCCAGCTACCTTCGTAAAGAAGAAGGATCATTCTTTGAGGTTGTGTATTGATTACCGGCCTCTCAATGCAGTGACCACCAAGAATAAGTATCCGCTTCCCCGCATTGATGTCCTTTTTGACCAACTAGCTGGCGCCAGAGTGTTCTCGAAGATTGATCTTCGCTCTGGCTATCACCAAATAAAGATTCGACCTTCCGAAGACTGCCTTTTCCACCCGCTACGGACTTTATGAATTCTTGGTCATGTCATTTGCGCTCACTAATGCCCCAGCCTACTTCATGTATCTCATGAATTCAGTATTCATGTCCGAACTTGACAAGTTCGTGGTGGTTTTCATTGATGACATCCTCATATATTCCAAGAATGAGGAAGAGCATGCCGAGCACCTTCGCATTGTTCTTCAAAGATTGAGAGACCATCAACTCTACGCCAAGTTCTCAAAATGTGAATTCTGGCTAGAAAGTGTGAAATTCTTAGGTCACACGGTTTCCAAGGATGGTATATCCGTGGATCCAACCAAGGTGCAAGAGGTGATGGATTGGCAACCACCTACCTCTGTCCACGAGATTCGGAGTTTTCTGGGTTTAGCCGGTTACTATCGCCGCTTCATTCTGGACTTCTCTCGGATTGCTAAACCCATGACCGAACTCTTAAAGAAGGGAGTCAAATTTGAGTGGAGTGACAAATGTGAAGAAGCTTTCCACACTTTGAGAAAACATTTAACCTCAGCCCCAGTTTTAGCTCAACCCGACAGCACCAAGCCCTATGATGTCTATTACGACACTTCAGGCACCGGACTTGGCTGTGTTCTTATGCAAGAGAACCGAGTCATTGCTTATGCTTCCCGAGCACTCCGGCCGCATGAGAAAAATTATCCTACGCATGATCTTGAGTTAGCAGCGGTTATTCATGCTCTCAAGATATGGAGACACTACCTGATGGGTGTTCCATGTAACATATACACCGATCACAAAAGCCTCAAATACGTCTTCACTCAGGCACATTTGAATATGAGGCAGCGAAGATGGTTGGAGTTAGCAAAGGACTATGACCTTAGTGTGCATTATCACCCCGGGAAGGCTAATGTGATTGCGGATGCACTAAGCCGCAAGGCTCGCTGTCACTGCCTTTCCGTGGAGTCCTACGCTGACACCTTGTGCCATGAAATAGCAAAGCTCGACTTGGAGATTGTTCCTCATGGATATTTCAACCATATCTCTGTTGAACCAACCTTGCACGATCAGATTGTTGAAGCTCAATTAAATGATGCAAAGATTAAAATCCTCAAGAGGAAATTGGCAAAAGAAAAGGTAATGGAAAAATATAAATGTTTCCGGCTAGATGGGCAGGGAGTGATGTGGATTGGACATCGGATAGTAGTGCCCAAGAACACTGAACTCCGAAGGAAAATTATGGGTGAAGCCCATCTCTCCAAATTTTCTATCCATCCCGGTAGCACCAAAATGTACCAAGATCTGAAACATGTGGCGGTTCCACTCCGAAATTATTCCAAGTTAAGTACCCTCAGACCACTAACCACGTAGTCAGGCACTTAATCCGGAATAAGCTGGAGCGCCGTCGGATTAAACCCGATTAAACCACGTACTTAACTAGATCGTAACAGCAGCAGGCCCACACGAAGGTGAGTTCAAGAGATTACAACATTCCACAGATTAAATTACAAAGATAGGGTACAAAGTTATTACAGACTGAGTTCAAATTAAAATCAGAGTACACAAGTTTTTGCAGCGGAAATTAAAAGTTCAACAACTGAAATTTAGAAGTTCATTGCAGCGGAAGTAAATAAACTAACGACGAAACAAGTAACTCCGTGATGAGGCCTGCCACGAAGCTACTCCTCCCGATCCTCGCCAGAGGACGGGACCCATTCGATGTGCCAGCCAGGTGGAACCTGGGCAGGCCAAGTCATAGCATCCACATCCAAGATTATACCTGAAAAAAAATAATGCCACAAGCAAGGCTGAGTATACTAATACTCAGCAAGGCTTACCCGTCGGGTGAAAACTACATCACCGACATCTAGACAATGAAAGGCTTTTGGCTGGTGGGTTTGTTTGCCAAAAAGCGACTAAAGGTAGATCCTTGCTTTCAAGTTTTAGCACCGTATTCTAATAAGTTTAACCATTCTAGATTAGCATCCTCTCTAAGCATACAAGTGGAGCAATACAATTTAATTCATAGAACAAATTCATAATCTCAAATTCCACTTATTACTCGATGTGACGTGACGGTCAAGCAGTCTCATTAACCGCGAGAAGCGGACAGTTCGAACCGAATTTGTGCTACCTGGCCAGGGAAAACCCAACACACACGGATACTCTGCTTGAGATAAAAGGTACAAGCATTTCCCAACCTTTCCCATCTATCCACAATTCGGAACCGGGTCCACTTCCTTAGGATGAAGGTTTACTGCTTCACTCACAGCATCACGCATACATCCACGAGTGTACGGCAAGGGAAAACAGAGTTTCCAAGGAGAGATGGCTATCGGCCCTAGCTGCTTCAAGCTGGTACCGGGCTTACCGGCTCCCATATACCGGCATGCATGTGGTACGTTCAAAAACTTGACTTAGTATCCACACCTTCCGACCTTAACCAATTATCAAACACGGACGGGAGATCTACATCTATCCTCCCGCCCGTCAATCCTTATGATTCCAACATAAGTAAAGACGAACAATTCCTATGTCTCGCGAGTGACAGGAAATCACTCGACTTGTAACGGACCTATAGCAATGCACTATCGATCCCTTTCAAACTAGTATTGCAAGTCATGGGTACTAGGAAATGTGCAGCTAAGGTATTCAATCAACTCCTTGAACGTAAATGCACAAACATAGAGAATTCAAATGCATATTTTGGTAAAGGTTAGGTCATGCTCCGGGGCTTGCCTTCTTGCTCGGACTGAGAGTTAGCCTCCGGGTTGTTCACGTCTGCACCGGCACCGGGCTCCGGGGCTTCTTCCTCGTCTGCGGGGATGAGGGTGTAGTCGCCGTCTGGGATAGTGCCTTGTACATGATATGCATAACTTAGGGTGGCTGTTCTGGAATTTCAGATTCCATTTATTTTATTCTATCTAACTACAAAAAGGTTTATTCTTTTATATAAATCGATTTCCATCTAGATTACTTCGCATTTTTGTTTCTCCATTTCTGTTCATCATTTTTATCTATAAACTTTATGGCAGCTACTGGAGTATAAGAGCTAAGCTCACTCCAAAATTTAGCTAATTTCGAGCTACACATAATTTATTAAAAATCTAACAAGTTGCTGCCAGCAGAAATGAATTTAATTCATATAAAATTGAAAATTCAACCATTTCAGGAGATCTCCCTACCAAAGTTAAGCATAAGTATGAGGAGGGCTCTGGCCAAGTGGTGGCTCAAAATAACCCTTGGGTGATCCTCAATGATTTTCTAACCAAAAACACATATTTAATTATTTGCCATCCTAAACAGAGCAAAAATTAAGTTTTTCATTTTTAACATGTGTTCTAACAAGTTTTAAGCTCTCAGGAGCAGAATGGTGATTTTTCACTGCACATATTATTTTTAATGATTTCTGCACTGCAAAAAGACAGAAAACCTATTTTAATTCATAAAAGGAGCTAAACATCATATTTTTGGGTCTTCTTTGGACACAAGCTGTCCAAAGCCACTATACACAACATATCCAAAGCTCAACCCTAGCGCAGCTCTGGATTTGAAATGGTGCATAACTTTAGATTTTCCTTGTTTGAATTTTAATTCAAAAACAGTTCGTCAAAAGTACAAACATGTCTAATAGAGATTGTAATTTAGACTCTCACGAATCCAGGGAGTATTTTTGTGCATTTTTCCGATTTTTGTACGATTTTTAATCGATTTTACAAGTTTCGGGAAAAATCAAACCTAGACTTAAGAATCTGTTTACGCAGAGAACCCTAGATCTTTCAAAACTTCGCGAACGAGTCCCAGGATTTTTGCGCAGAGACCCCTAAACAAAGGTAGACGATGAACTTGGGTCCCTGGGACCTCGCCGGAGTTGCGCCGGCCAAATGGCGGCGAACTAGGCTCGGGGAAGTGGGGAAAAAGATTCCTGGGCTCACCACGAGTCGTTTGGGGACGGTTGGGAGGCCGGGGATGGTCGGAGTTTCGCCGGCGACGAGGTGGTGGCGGCGCGGCCGCCGCGGCTTCTACGCCGGCGAGCTCGGGGTCGTTCGCGGAGGGGGGAGAGGTCCTTGAGCACCAGCAGAGCTTGGGGAAGCTAATGGCGTGCTCGAGGAAGCTCGGGGACGGCTCGGAGTAGGGTCTCGACGTGCGGGTGCTTCGACGGCCGGAATTCGCGATTTGGGGAAATCGCAAATTCTCGCCGGAGAAGGGACAATAGCTTGGGGAAAGTTGGGGGTTTTGGAGCTGGTGGAGTGGACTAGCTCCGTGCGGGATGGATTGGGGAATGGTGGAGCGTGGACGAGGAATTTCGCGAAGAGCTTGGGTTCGGCTTGCGCGTCGCGAGGAGGAAGAAGACCGAGCGAGCGCGGGGAAGTGGAAATGACCAAGTGAGCGAGTGAGAGGAGGGGTGGGAGTGCGCGGTGGAGTGCTTGGGCACGCAAGGGAGGCACTGTGCGGCCTCGGGAGCGTGCGAGCGCGTGGGTGGCTGTCGCGGTCGCCATTGATGGCGCGGCGAGCTCGAACAGAGCGCGCGCGACACGATTGGGCGAGGAAGATTGTGGCGTGATCGCTGGGGATCCTCCACAGTGCTCCTTGGCGCGTAGCGAGCGAGCATCGCGACTGCGGGGCGGCGCTGCGCGGCTGCGACCAGTGCCGAGCGAGCTTGCCATGATGGCGCTCCGCGGCGCGAGGCAGCAGTGCGCCGTCGCCCGCGAAGTGACGGTACGGAAGGCTTGGACAAACGCGTGAGGACAAAAGCTAGCTGCCGCCACAGCTCGGCCGACCCGACGCGGTCTCCGCCACACGCCGGCCACGTGGCGGCCGGACTCCGGCCGGAGCAGAGCGCGCCAGGGGCGAGCTGGCAGCCCCGTGGAGCTCTTTGCCCCTTTTGAACTTTCTCCAAAAATTTGAGCTGAACTTCGAAACGTGTAAAATTAAAAGTTGGAGTTTGAGGTGCGGGACACAACTTCCGAGCTTGGACCGGGCACTTCGACCAGGCGCTACGGCGCTTCGAGCTTGAACCGCAAGCTCGAGCTTGCCGAGCCTCGAATGGTCGGAAACGCCACTCGAGGGTGAGTGCCCCCCTCGAGCTTGGCTGCGAAGCCTCGAGCGTGACGGAACGTCGCTCGAGGGTGAGCCCTCGAGCTTGGCTGCGGAGCCTCGAGGGTGACGGAACGTCGCTCGAGGGTGAGCCCTCGAGCTTGGCTGCGGAGCCTCGAGGGTGACGGAACGTCGCTCGAGGGTGAGCCCTCGAGCTTGGCTGCGGAGCCTCGAGGGTCCTGTCGTGCAGCCTCGAATCGTGACGGAAACTACCGGCTAGGCTCGATCGTCACGGTCATAGCTCGATCGTCACGGACATACTGACTAGGCTCGATCGTCACGGACATACTGACTAGGCTCGATCGTCACGGACATAGCTCGATCGGGACGGATTTTTACGGCTAACCTCGATCGTGACGGACATTCCCGCTCGAGGGTCACCGATCGGCGCGAACGCCGTGGCGAGGTTGTCGCGAAGGGCTGTCCGAGATGTTTAAGTTTTAGTTGGGTGCCAAATAACCCTTGTTTTTGAATTATAATTGAATTTTTGACGAATTTTTGAATTTCAACCCAATTCCCTGTTGTATTGATTTTAATTGCACTTTTTAATTCTTTTGACATCAGAGATGTCACAGCCTACCCCCCTTAAAAAGGAATCTCGTCCCGAGATTCGATTAAACCTAGAGATAGAGAGGGGAAAAGAAATACCTCGGCTTAGGAAAGTATGTCGGGGAAATTCTTCCTAAGATAGTCCTCGGTTTCCCACGTGGCTTCATCTTCGGAGTGATGACTCCACTGAACTTTGTACATTTTAACTCCCTTCCTTCGTGTTTGTCGCTCTTTCTCGTCGAGGATCTTAACGGGATGCTCATCATAAGAGAGATCCGGTTCAACCGAGAGTTCCTCTTGTTCAACAACTTCGGTTGGGACACGAAGACACCTCTTGAGTTGAGAAACATGGAATACATTGTGTACCGCTGAAAGTTTCTCGGGAAGCTTTACTTGATAGGCTACCGGCCCACATTGCTGAGTAATTTCATACGGGCCGATATAACGAGGTGCAAGCTTGCCCTTGAGTCCAAATCTTTGCACACCCTTGGTCGGGGAGACTTTAAGATATACGTGATCACCAACTTCGAACTGAAGTGGCTCCCGCCGCTGATCAAAGTAGCTCTTTTGCCGTGACTGGGCGGTCTTCAAATTCTCCCGAATGATCCCAACCTTTTCTTCGGCTTCTTTCACAAGGTCAGGGCCATAAGTGTACCTCTCGCCTGCCTGGGACCAACACAACGGGGTCCGACATCTCCTACCATATAGGGCTTCGAAAGGTGCCATTTTTAAACTCGTTTGGTAGCTGTTATTATAGGAGAATTCAGCCAGGGATAAACATTTCTCCCAATTCTTCCCATAATGGATAACACATGCTCGAAGCATATCCTCAAGTATTTGATTTACCCTTTCTGTTTGCCCATCGGTCTGTGGGTGATATGCTGAGCTGCGGATCAGTTTGGTACCTAAGGACATTTGCAATTGCTCCCAAAAGCGTGCTACGAAAAGAGCACCACGATCTGAAATTATCGTCTTGGGTACCCCATGTAGACAAACGATCCGCTCCAAATAAATCTCCGCATACTTTTTAGCAGAATAAGTGGTATTGACTGGAATAAAATGTGCGGTCTTGGTAAGGCGATCCACAATTACCCAAATAGAATCGTGGCCCTGAGGGGCCCTGGGAAGTCCAACAATAAAATCCATACTGATATCTTCCCACTTCCATGAGGGAATAGGTAGAGGTTGAAGCGTGCCTGCTACCTTCAAGTGGCTGGCCTTAACCCGCTGGCAGGTGTCACATTCCGACACATATGTGGCAATTTCTCGCTTCATTCGAGTCCACCAAAAGTTTTGCTTCAAGTCTTGATACATTTTGGTGCTGCCGGGATGAATAGAAAATTTGGAGAGATGAGCCTCATCCATAATCTTCCTCCGGAGTTCCATGTTTTTGGGCACCATGAGGCGGTGTCCAAACCATAGGACTCCTTGCCCGTCTAACCGGAAGCACTTGTACTTCTCCTTCACTTTCTCTTTAGACAATTTTCTTTTGAGCACTTTAACGCCCGCATCATTTAGTTGTGCCATAACAATCTGATCGTGCAAGGTTGGTTCCACTGCAATATGGCTGAAGTACCCGTGTGGAACAATCTCTAAATTGAGCTTTGCCATTTCGTGACACAGGGTGTCAGCGTAGGACTCCACGGTAAGACAATGGCAACGAGCCTTGCGGCTGAGTGCATCCGCAACTACATTCGCCTTCCCGGGGTGATAATGTACACTAAGGTCATAGTCCTTTGCTAACTCCAACCATCTGCGCTGTCTCATATTCAGATGTGCCTGAGTGAAGACATATTTAAGGCTCTTGTGGTCTGTGTATACGTTGCAGGGAACACCCATCAAATAGTGCCTCCACATCTTGAGAGCATGAATGACCGCTGCTAACTCAAGATCGTGCGTGGGGTAGTTTTGCTCATGAGGTCGGAGTGCTCGCGAAGCATAAGCGATGACCCGGTTCTCTTGCATGAGAACACAACCAAGACCGGTGCCTGATGCATCACAATAAACATCATACGGCTTGGTGCAATCGGGCTGAGCCAAAACTGGGGCTGAAGTCAATAGTCTTCGCAAAGTGTGGAAAGCTTCCTCACATTTGTCATTCCACTCAAATTTAACTCCCTTCTTCAAAAGTTCGGTCATAGGCTTCGCAATTCGAGAGAAGTCCGGAATAAAGCGACGGTAGTAGCCGGCTAATCCCAGAAAACTCCGAATCTCGTGGACGGAAGTAGGTGGCTGCCAATCTAGTACCTCTTGTACTTTGGATGGATCTACGGATATACCATCTTTGGAAATCGTGTGGCCCAAAAACTTCACACTCCCTAACCAGAATTCACACTTGGAGAATTTGGCGTAGAGTTGGTGGTCTCGCAGTCGCTGAAGAACAATGCGAAGGTGCTCAGCGTGCTCTTCCTCATTCTTGGAGTATACAAGAATGTCGTCGATGAAAACCACCACAAACTTGTCTAATTCAGACATGAAGACCGAGTTCATGAGGTACATGAAATAGGCTGGGGCGTTGGTGAGTCCAAAAGACATGACTAGGAACTCATAGAGTCCGTAACGTGTGGAGAAGGCAGTCTTCGGAATATCACAAGGTCTGATTTTTATTTGGTGATAGCCAGAGCGAAGGTCAATCTTGGAGAACACTCTGGCGCCAGCTAGTTGATCAAACAGGATGTCAATTCGGGGTAACGGATACTTGTTCTTAATAGTTACCGCATTGAGAGGCCGGTAGTCAATACACAACCTCAAGGAATGGTCCTTCTTCTTCACGAAGATAGCGGGACATCCCCACGGTGACACACTTGGGCGAATGAAACCTTTATCTAGCAATTCTTGGAGTTGAATTTTTAATTCAGCCAATTCATTGGGTGGCATCCTATAGGGTCTCTTTGATATAGGTGCTGTGCCAGGTTGCAATTCAATCACAAATTCAACGTCCCTATCCGGCGGCATCCCTGGTAAGTCATCCGGAAATACATCGGCATACTCACATACCACCGGAATGTCCTTTAGTTGGGTTTCGACCATAGAATAAGCACACGCATCAACGCAAGTCCGTCGTGGCAGATATAGCACACTCGGGCCATGCGTAGGTGAGTTTATCTCAACAACTCGTTCCGCAATATCTAGGACAACCTTGTGCTGAGTCATCCAATTGGCTCCTAACACAATGTCAATCCCTTCCATACCAAGTAGAATCAAATCAGTAGGGAATGTTTTACTTCCCAGCCTGATCGGAACTTTGTGGGTGACTTGGTTGGATGCAATTTTGCCTCCCGCAGTTGATATCACAAAGGAGGATTTGGTATGGTATGATTTTAATCCGCATTTCACGTGGAATCTTGTGCTTATGAAACTATGCGTTGCTCCAGAATCAAATAATATCACAGCAGGTTGAGTGCAGATAGGGAAGATACCAGTCATGTCTGGGGCTCCCTCGGGTAAGTCGGCCAAGTTGGTGTAGTTGAGCCGTCCTTGGCGGACTTGCACACGCTGCTGCTGCTGCTTGCCCTTGCCTTGTTGATTTCCAGGGCGCTGGTTCTGCTGTCTGTTCTGTGGGCAATCCTTGATAAAGTGATCTTTGCTTCCACACTTGAAGCATTGATAGCCGGCTCCAGGACGAGTTGGCTGCGGTGTATTCTGCCTGGGTGCTTGCTGCTGCGGCGGTGGAGGGAAACGAGGCGCGTTAAGCTGTGGCGGCCTAGCAACCCAACCACCTCCCTGAGGTGCCCTGGACTGTCCCTGCGGTGCAGCCGGGGGAACCAGGCGGAACCTCTGGGGCTGCGAGCCAGACGGTCCAGCGGGAGCCTTCCTCTTCTTCTCCGCCTTATGCACCGTATTGGCGTCTTCCTGGGTGATGGCAAGGTTCACGAGATCGCCGTACGTGGCAGCACGGGTGGTGGCCAACTGTGCCTTCAACTTGGTGTTAAGGCCACGTCGGAACCTCTCTAGCTTCTTCTCGTCGGAGTCGGCGTGATGACCCGCATAAGGGCACAGACCATTGAAGGCCTGGGCGTACTGAAGCACTGTACGGGTACCCTGGGTCAGCGCCAAAAACTCATTCAACTTCCGCTCTACTAGACCGGCCGGAATGTGATGAGCCTTGAATGCAGCCTTGAACTCATCCCACTCAACTACATGACCCTCCTGCTGCAGGGCCAGGTAGTTCTCCCACCAAAGGAGAGCTGGGCCGCGGAGCTGCTGCGCCGCGAATACGACCTTGCGGTTGGAGGTGCAAGGCGTCGCCAGAATGGTGAACTTGGACTCGATGGCCCGAATCCAGGTGTCGGCCTCTAAAGGCTCATCGGCACGAGAGAAGATCGGCGGGTGCGTCGCCAGAAAATCTTCGTATCGGGCCACCTGAGGCTGAGGGGCTCGCTGTCCTCCCTGCTGCATCATCTGCTGCTGCATCATCTGCTGCTGCATCATCTGCTGCTGATGCTGCAGGTTCCGAAGAATCTCCGTCTGGGTGGCATACAGTTGCTGCCACGTCGGAGGTTGCTGCGGAGGAGGAGGAGGCGGTGGCTGCTGCTGCCCCTCAGGCCCCTGCTGGTTAGCATTGGAGCCGCTAGCATCGTGACCGCTGCGGGTGATTGCCATCTGCAGTAGGGACTTATATTAGCCACATTTCATAAACTTGCATAATAAATGACAAGGTAGAATGTGACAACATTTGAAGTATACTGCGCAGAATGACAAACCAGCACGCAGTTTGGGAGAAAATTCATATCTCTCAACAGGAAACAAGGCATAAGCTCCCATTCGGTCAGTAGCTCGAAAATTTCATGCTCTACAACTTTCATGTTGGGCTCAATTTCAAATTCGGACTGGAACTAAGCCGAAAAGTTCAATTCTCAGCTCTCTGCGTTTGCTGTTTTTCAGCAGGCCGAGCTGTGGTGTTTTCACTGCCATTTTTATTTCGCTTATCCAATGGGTTTGCAATTTGGTGGTCATTTAGTTGGATAAATTCCAAACAACTTTCTAGTTCACATCACAGCCCAGAAATGAAAGGAAGAACCATGAATAATTAAAACGAAGGGAGGCTGCAGAATGTGTTCAATACAGCCCTTACATCACCATCAAGTTCCACACCATTAAATTTACAATGCCACAAAAGATAAAATGGGGAGCTCAACTCCATCTAGCCTATTACATCATGAAGCCAAACTCTAGGCCTAGCGGAGGAGTCATTGCCACTACCACTCTAAAAGTCATCAAGGTTGTTAGCGGTAGCCTCGCTGCCCATAGGAGAAGGTGGAGCTGGAAGGGGCGGCATGTCGTCCTCGGTGTCCATGTCGGAGTCGGGGGCCTCTCCTTCACCATCCACATCCCCTCCTTGCTGCTCAAAGAGGTGCTGAGCGTCGTGGGCGGCAAGCATGGCATTGGCCTGCTCCAAGGTACCGTGTACCTCCTCAAGCTCATCTCTAGTTTGTGCTAACTCATTCTGGGTGTTGTTGTGTGCAATCTGGAGGTCATTCAATTGCCTCTCCAAGTCAGCAATCATGGCATCTCTAGTGGTCACCTCAATGGACAAAGAGGTCCTCTCAACCCCTATGTCACGGGCGCGAGCGGACATGTCCATAGCAATGTTGAGCATCTCGCTCTGCGACCGTCCAAGTAGTGCCTGCAAACGGTGATACGCCCGTATCCACCTCATCATCAAAGCGGCTGCTGCGACGGGGTTCTCCGCCATCCTCAAAGGAGAGCTAAGGTAGCGCCTCATCCAGTGGGGATCATCCGGCTGAGTTGGTGGGAACAGCCCAAGCAACTGGTGCTCTACCAAGCTCTGGTTCTGAGCACAAAAAGAACTGATGCCATTCAAGGCAGCTAGCTCACAAGTCGTCTCCATGTGGTGTCCATGAACTTCCACCGTCCAGGTGGGGGAACTAGGACACGGCGGGTGACGGTGTACCACCAAACGCACACGGGAACGAGTCACACCACGGTCTCGGATGAGGATTCTCTCATACTGTGGCGGTGTAGGGTAGCCAAGTGCCTGTAGAACCGACCACAAGATGCTAGGGAAGCCTTCCCATCCCAAGCAATCAGAGAAAGACACGTCGTTAGGGTAGCTAGCCAGGTCAGCGAGGGCGTCCATCTGAACCAAAAGGAAAAAGGGGCAAGGGTGAGCACCGGGTAGCGCCAAAGAATAAGAACAGATTCTGTGCAGGGTGGTAAAAATTACAAAACTCGAAATCTGTAAGCTCAAAAATTCTCAACTTTGGCCAGAACATAGTTTAAGTAGTTCCTAACAAGTTTCATGTTGGAGGTTTGGGCAGAAACTGTTGTTACGATAGTGTAAAAATTCAATTATTATCTCACTGTCTCCAGGAATTCCAGCAGACAGGGGGTTACTATTTTTATCATAACTCCAGTTCCCCTGATCCATTTTAGTTGAAATTTCTCCAGCATGTACTTTATAATATTTATGACAACTTTCATGTTGAACACTTTTTCATTTGACCAAGTTTTCAGTTTCGAATTAAGGGTGCAAACAGACTGTTCTCAGCAGGAATTTTAGATTGTGATTTCAATTTCTTTGACAGCGGTTCAATTTGGTCAAGGATTAAATTTGAAATTAATTCAGTGAGATGCAATGCATGAGCGGCCTATTCGATCTCACAAACACACATGTCAATAACTTTTGGCTTACGGAGTCAGTGCCGGTGGCTAGGCAATATTCGTCTCTCGCTGTATTATCTAGTCGGAATTCTCTAACCGTTTCAACGTACGGAATCGCGGTTAGTGTACCTGCAGAAAATTTTCATTCCAGAGCATGTATAATCAACCTTTCGTGCCAGCACTCACGAAAGCGTCTCCATTCATTACCACCCACTATAGAGGTGGCACCCGAACGTTTAACATTGAACGGGCAATGTTCATATGTCACCGAGGCAACATATTGACAGGTTCATACGCTATTGAAATAGCGTATTGACTATGTGCCGCCACCATATTTGCATATGATGACGTGGTACGCTACAGCAATCGCCGTACCTTGCGCCCACCATCCTATTCTAATTTCATACGCCATCACAGCGTATTGACTATGTGCCGCCACTATATTTTCATATAGTGCCGTGGTACGTTACAGCAATCGCCGTACCTTGCGCCCACCATTGCGGAAAGTATATGACAGAATGAAATGTGCTGGAGGTCAGTATAATATATTCTTTGCCACCTATCATAACGTGATCCCTTAACCCACATAGGCTTCACGCTCTAGGTAACATCCTTAACGACCCTAACTTATCCTTCCTTTGCAAAGCGCATCGGAAGTACGAATTGGCAAATTTTATTCAAAAATTGTTGTTTAAGGTTTGTTGCTCTCTCCGGGCTGCTGCTTCGGCTCTGATACCAGCTGTGGCGGTTCCACTCCGAAATTATTCCAAGTTAAGTACCCTCAGACCACTAACCACGTAGTCAGGCACTTAATCCGGAATAAGCTGGAGCGCCGTCGGATTAAACCCGATTAAACCACGTACTTAACTAGATCGTAACAGCAGCAGGCCCACACGAAGGTGAGTTCAAGAGATTACAACATTCCACAGATTAAATTACAAAGATAGGGTACAAAGTTATTACAGACTGAGTTCAAATTAAAATCAGAGTACACAAGTTTTTGCAGCGGAAATTAAAAGTTCAACAACTGAAATTTAGAAGTTCATTGCAGCGGAAGTAAATAAACTAACGACGAAACAAGTAACTCCGTGATGAGGCCTGCCACGAAGCTACTCCTCCCGATCCTCGCCAGAGGACGGGACCCATTCGATGTGCCAGCCAGGTGGAACCTGGGCAGGCCAAGTCATAGCATCCACATCCAAGATTATACCTGAAAAAAAATAATGCCACAAGCAAGGCTGAGTATACTAATACTCAGCAAGGCTTACCCGTCGGGTGAAAACTACATCACCGACATCTAGACAATGAAAGGCTTTTGGCTGGTGGGTTTGTTTGCCAAAAAGCGACTAAAGGTAGATCCTTGCTTTCAAGTTTTAGCACCGTATTCTAATAAGTTTAACCATTCTAGATTAGCATCCTCTCTAAGCATACAAGTGGAGCAATACAATTTAATTCATAGAACAAATTCATAATCTCAAATTCCACTTATTACTCGATGTGACGTGACGGTCAAGCAGTCTCATTAACCGCGAGAAGCGGACAGTTCGAACCGAATTTGTGCTACCTGGCCAGGGAAAACCCAACACACACGGATACTCTGCTTGAGATAAAAGGTACAAGCATTTCCCAACCTTTCCCATCTATCCACAATTCGGAACCGGGTCCACTTCCTTAGGATGAAGGTTTACTGCTTCACTCACAGCATCACGCATACATCCACGAGTGTACGGCAAGGGAAAACAGAGTTTCCAAGGAGAGATGGCTATCGGCCCTAGCTGCTTCAAGCTGGTACCGGGCTTACCGGCTCCCATATACCGGCATGCATGTGGTACGTTCAAAAACTTGACTTAGTATCCACACCTTCCGACCTTAACCAATTATCAAACACGGACGGGAGATCTACATCTATCCTCCCGCCCGTCAATCCTTATGATTCCAACATAAGTAAAGACGAACAATTCCTATGTCTCGCGAGTGACAGGAAATCACTCGACTTGTAACGGACCTATAGCAATGCACTATCGATCCCTTTCAAACTAGTATTGCAAGTCATGGGTACTAGGAAATGTGCAGCTAAGGTATTCAATCAACTCCTTGAACGTAAATGCACAAACATAGAGAATTCAAATGCATATTTTGGTAAAGGTTAGGTCATGCTCCGGGGCTTGCCTTCTTGCTCGGACTGAGAGTTAGCCTCCGGGTTGTTCACGTCTGCACCGGCACCGGGCTCCGGGGCTTCTTCCTCGTCTGCGGGGATGAGGGTGTAGTCGCCGTCTGGGATAGTGCCTTGTACATGATATGCATAACTTAGGGTGGCTGTTCTGGAATTTCAGATTCCATTTATTTTATTCTATCTAACTACAAAAAGGTTTATTCTTTTATATAAATCGATTTCCATCTAGATTACTTCGCATTTTTGTTTCTCCATTTCTGTTCATCATTTTTATCTATAAACTTTATGGCAGCTACTGGAGTATAAGAGCTAAGCTCACTCCAAAATTTAGCTAATTTCGAGCTACACATAATTTATTAAAAATCTAACAAGTTGCTGCCAGCAGAAATGAATTTAATTCATATAAAATTGAAAATTCAACCATTTCAGGAGATCTCCCTACCAAAGTTAAGCATAAGTATGAGGAGGGCTCTGGCCAAGTGGTGGCTCAAAATAACCCTTGGGTGATCCTCAATGATTTTCTAACCAAAAACACATATTTAATTATTTGCCATCCTAAACAGAGCAAAAATTAAGTTTTTCATTTTTAACATGTGTTCTAACAAGTTTTAAGCTCTCAGGAGCAGAATGGTGATTTTTCACTGCACATATTATTTTTAATGATTTCTGCACTGCAAAAAGACAGAAAACCTATTTTAATTCATAAAAGGAGCTAAACATCATATTTTTGGGTCTTCTTTGGACACAAGCTGTCCAAAGCCACTATACACAACATATCCAAAGCTCAACCCTAGCGCAGCTCTGGATTTGAAATGGTGCATAACTTTAGATTTTCCTTGTTTGAATTTTAATTCAAAAACAGTTCGTCAAAAGTACAAACATGTCTAATAGAGATTGTAATTTAGACTCTCACGAATCCAGGGAGTATTTTTGTGCATTTTTCCGATTTTTGTACGATTTTTAATCGATTTTACAAGTTTCGGGAAAAATCAAACCTAGACTTAAGAATCTGTTTACGCAGAGAACCCTAGATCTTTCAAAACTTCGCGAACGAGTCCCAGGATTTTTGCGCAGAGACCCCTAAACAAAGGTAGACGATGAACTTGGGTCCCTGGGACCTCGCCGGAGTTGCGCCGGCCAAATGGCGGCGAACTAGGCTCGGGGAAGTGGGGAAAAAGATTCCTGGGCTCACCACGAGTCGTTTGGGGACGGTTGGGAGGCCGGGGATGGTCGGAGTTTCGCCGGCGACGAGGTGGTGGCGGCGCGGCCGCCGCGGCTTCTACGCCGGCGAGCTCGGGGTCGTTCGCGGAGGGGGGAGAGGTCCTTGAGCACCAGCAGAGCTTGGGGAAGCTAATGGCGTGCTCGAGGAAGCTCGGGGACGGCTCGGAGTAGGGTCTCGACGTGCGGGTGCTTCGACGGCCGGAATTCGCGATTTGGGGAAATCGCAAATTCTCGCCGGAGAAGGGACAATAGCTTGGGGAAAGTTGGGGGTTTTGGAGCTGGTGGAGTGGACTAGCTCCGTGCGGGATGGATTGGGGAATGGTGGAGCGTGGACGAGGAATTTCGCGAAGAGCTTGGGTTCGGCTTGCGCGTCGCGAGGAGGAAGAAGACCGAGCGAGCGCGGGGAAGTGGAAATGACCAAGTGAGCGAGTGAGAGGAGGGGTGGGAGTGCGCGGTGGAGTGCTTGGGCACGCAAGGGAGGCACTGTGCGGCCTCGGGAGCGTGCGAGCGCGTGGGTGGCTGTCGCGGTCGCCATTGATGGCGCGGCGAGCTCGAACAGAGCGCGCGCGACACGATTGGGCGAGGAAGATTGTGGCGTGATCGCTGGGGATCCTCCACAGTGCTCCTTGGCGCGTAGCGAGCGAGCATCGCGACTGCGGGGCGGCGCTGCGCGGCTGCGACCAGTGCCGAGCGAGCTTGCCATGATGGCGCTCCGCGGCGCGAGGCAGCAGTGCGCCGTCGCCCGCGAAGTGACGGTACGGAAGGCTTGGACAAACGCGTGAGGACAAAAGCTAGCTGCCGCCACAGCTCGGCCGACCCGACGCGGTCTCCGCCACACGCCGGCCACGTGGCGGCCGGACTCCGGCCGGAGCAGAGCGCGCCAGGGGCGAGCTGGCAGCCCCGTGGAGCTCTTTGCCCCTTTTGAACTTTCTCCAAAAATTTGAGCTGAACTTCGAAACGTGTAAAATTAAAAGTTGGAGTTTGAGGTGCGGGACACAACTTCCGAGCTTGGACCGGGCACTTCGACCAGGCGCTACGGCGCTTCGAGCTTGAACCGCAAGCTCGAGCTTGCCGAGCCTCGAATGGTCGGAAACGCCACTCGAGGGTGAGTGCCCCCCTCGAGCTTGGCTGCGAAGCCTCGAGCGTGACGGAACGTCGCTCGAGGGTGAGCCCTCGAGCTTGGCTGCGGAGCCTCGAGGGTGACGGAACGTCGCTCGAGGGTGAGCCCTCGAGCTTGGCTGCGGAGCCTCGAGGGTGACGGAACGTCGCTCGAGGGTGAGCCCTCGAGCTTGGCTGCGGAGCCTCGAGGGTCCTGTCGTGCAGCCTCGAATCGTGACGGAAACTACCGGCTAGGCTCGATCGTCACGGTCATAGCTCGATCGTCACGGACATACTGACTAGGCTCGATCGTCACGGACATACTGACTAGGCTCGATCGTCACGGACATAGCTCGATCGGGACGGATTTTTACGGCTAACCTCGATCGTGACGGACATTCCCGCTCGAGGGTCACCGATCGGCGCGAACGCCGTGGCGAGGTTGTCGCGAAGGGCTGTCCGAGATGTTTAAGTTTTAGTTGGGTGCCAAATAACCCTTGTTTTTGAATTATAATTGAATTTTTGACGAATTTTTGAATTTCAACCCAATTCCCTGTTGTATTGATTTTAATTGCACTTTTTAATTCTTTTGACATCAGAGATGTCACAAAACAAAACTTTTGGTGGACTAGGATGAAGCGGGAGATTGCCACGTATGTGTCGGAATGTGACACGTGTCAGCGGGTAAAGGCTAGCCACTTGAAGGTAGCAGGCACTCTTCAACCTCTACCTATACCCTCGTGGAAGTGGGAAGATATAAGCATGGACTTCATTGTAGGACTTCTCAGAACCCCTCAGGGGCATGACTCCATTTGGGTAATTGTGGACCGCCTCACCAAGACCGCACATTTTATTCCGGTTAATACCGCTTATGCCACTAAGAGGTACGATGAAATCTATTTGGAACGGATCGTTTGTCTACATGGGGTACGCAAGGCGATAATTTCAGATCGTGGTACTCAATTTGTGGCACGCTTTTGGGAACAATTGTAACTATCCTTAGGCACAAAACTAATCCGTAGTTCGGCATATCACCCTCAAACCGATGGGCAGATGGAAAGGGTAAATCAAATCCTTGAAGATATGCTTCGAGCTTGTGTTATCCATTATGGGAAGAATTGGGAGAAATGTCTGTCTCTCGCTGAATTCTCGTATAACAACAGCTACCAAGCAAGTCTTAAGATGGCACCCTTCGAAGCCTTGTATGGTAGAAGATGCCGGATACCCGTTGTGTTGGTCCCAGGCAGGCGAGAGGTACACATATGGCCCTGACCTTGTGAAGGAAGCGGAAGAAAAGGTTAGGATCATCCGTGAAAATTTGAGAACCGCACAATCACGGCAAAAGAGTTACTTTGATCAAAGGCAGAAGCCCCTTCAGTTCGAAGTCGGCGATCATGTGTATCTCAAGGTCTCCCCGACCAAGGGTGTGCAAAGGTTTGGATTGAAAGGAAAACTTGCACCTTGCTACGTTGGCCCATATGAAATCACTCAACAATGTGGACCGGTAGCGTACTGTGTGAAGCTCCCCGAGAAGCTCTCTGCCGTGCACAATGTATTCCATGTCTCTCAACTCAAGAAGTGTCTTCGTGTCCCGACCGAGGTTGTTGAGCAAGAAGAACTCTCAGTTGAACCGGATCTTTCTTATGATGAACATCCTATCAAGATCCTCGATGAGAAGGAGAGAAAGACCCAAAGGAGAGAAGTTAAAATGTATAAAATTCAGTGGAGTCATCACTTCGAGGATGAAGCCATGTGGGAAACCGAAGACTATCTCGAAAAGAATTTCCCCGACATCCTTCCTAAGACCAAGGTACCCTTTCCCTACCTTGTCCCTAAGCACAATCGAATCTCGGGGCGTGATTCCTTTTAAGGGGGGTAGGCTGTGACATCCCTGAAATTAGCACCTTAAAAACACACTAAAAACAGGATCAAGGATAGCATTGGTTGTAGCACACTTGATTTGAATTTAAATTCGAAATTTGAATTTCAATAAGGCCTTTTTGACACCCAACTGAAATCTCAAAAATTTTGTGCTAAACTTGAAAATCTCCAAAAATAAAAGTTGTTTGTGATCACAAATAAGGCCTAGTCACTATTGGGAACTTTTTCAAATTTTGCATTTAAGCCCCTCAAAAACTCAAAAAATAGTGCTGAACGCCTGTTTGAAAATGGCCTAGTTGAGCTTGAAAAATTTGAAATTTCAGGTTCACACCAAAAAGAAAGTTGTGTCCCACATCTCAAACTCCAGCTTTTATTTTTGCACATTTGAATGTTCAGTTCAAATTTTCTGAGAAAATTCACAGAGAACAGAGGAGCTCCAGGGGCGCCTGCCAGCTCGCCCTAGCGCGCCCTGCCCCGGCCGCAGACCGGCCGCCCCGTGGCCGGCGAGCGGCGGAGGCCTCGCCTGGCCGGCCAAGCCGCAGCAGCGTGTTCCTCTTGTCCTCGCGCGGGTGTCCGACCTCTCGTACGGTCACATCACGGACTGCGGCACCCCTGCTGCCTCGCGCCGCGGAACGCCATGATGGCGAGCAGAGCTCGGCCACTGGCGCGGCCGCGCGTGCGCCGCATGGAGCTGACCCGCGGGTGGTTCCCTCCCGCTACGCGCCAGGCCTCTCTGCGGAAGATCTCTCCTCGCTCACGCCACGATCTCCAGCCCCCAACCCCCTCCGTTCGTGCCGCCCGAGCTCGCAGGCGCACTCATGGCGACCCCGACGACTCGAGCATGCGTACGCACGCCCACAGCAGCCCCAACCAGCTCTAGCTGCTCCTTTTGCTTCGCCAAGTGACCTCTGACCTTTGCCTTCGCTCGTACCCCAGCCATTCCTCCTCCTCCGCGCTCGCGCACCTCGTCTTCAACCTCTGGCCGCGAGAACCGAGCTCGAGCGCCGGAGCAAATTCGCCCCCGTCCCTCCACCATTCCCAAATTCCCCGCACACAGAGCTAGACCAATTCCTTAGCTTCCTTTTCCCCCACTTCTCTCGAGCTCCCCTCAACTCTCCGGCGAGAAATTGGGATTTCCCCCAAAATCCCCATTTCCGGCCGCCGGAGCACCTCCACAATGAGCTACCCCTTCGAGCCATCCCCAACGCCAGCCGAGCATCCCAACGTCTTCGCCAAGTCCCACTGGTGCTCACGAGCCCCTCCAACCCTGGTGAAAGCCACCGACCTCGCCGGAGTTGAAGACGCGGCGGCCGCACCACCACTGCTTCGTCGCCGGCGACCTCCGAGCCTCCCAACCGCCACCATTCGACTCGTGGTGAGCTGCTCGTCCTTTTTCCCCCACCTCTCCGACCTCCTCCCACCGTCGTTTGGCCGGCGCAACGCCGTCGACGAGCCGAGGGCACATCTTCATCTTCTTCCTTTTCGCAGGGTTCCTAGTGAAAGAAGTCAGGGACCGGTTCGCGAGGTTTTCAGAAGTTCCGAGGGTCGCGGCGTAAAAAGATTCTTAAGGTTTAGTTCATTTTCCCGAAATCTTATAAAATCCACTAAAAATTGTAAAAAATTCGGAAAAATGCACAAAAATACTCCCTGGACTCGTGAGGTAGTAAACTCCAATCTCATGTTAGCATGTATACACTTTTGTGAACAGTTTTTGCATTAAAATTCAAACTCAGTTTTTAGAATCTTGTGCACCATTTCAAATCCTGAGCTCTTCTGGAGCTGAACTTTGGATATGTTGTTTGTGATGGCCTTAGATGCCTTGTGTCCAAAGGAGACCTAAAAATATGGACTGTAGCTTCAGTTATGGTTTATTTTGTGATTCCTGTTTTAGTTTAGTTCTGCAATTATTAAAAATAACCCATGCAGCCAAAAATCACCATCTTTCACCAGAGGTCAAGAAACTTGTTATAACATGTGGTAAAAATGCTAAATCTAATTTTGACCCTGTTTAGGCTCCCAAATAAATAGATGTTAGATTTCGGATAGAAAATTTTTTAAGGGCTGTCCAAGTGTTATTATTAGCCACCACTTGGTCAGAGCCTTTCTTTCACTCATGAGTAGCTCTGGTAAAGAAATCTCCTGTTTTGGAAGTAGTTTCGATTTTATATGAATTAATCTTGTTTTCTGGAACAGCAACTTGTTCCATTTTTAATAAATTCTGTGTAGCTCAGTTTTAGCTAAAATTTGGAGTGAGCCTAACTCTTATACTCCAGTAGCTGTCATAAAGTTTGTGGATAAAAAGGATGCACAGAAACAGAGAAACAAAAATGAGAGGAAACTAGAGTAAAATTGAGTTTTATAAAAAGAAATAGAACACTTGGGATAATTAATTAAATATGGAACATGTGAAATCTAGATTCGAGAACTGCACACTTGCTTGAAAATAATAAATTGAAATGTTGTATATGTGTACACAATCACCATCATAGAGACATAAAAATTTTCCACACACACCTCCTCCAATTTTGTGAAGGAGAAAATAGTTCACTAGTATATCTAGGTGAATATGGCCTTCAAGGCCTTGTTTTTAGATCACATAGGCAGCCACATTAAAGTTGTGTATCTCATGTAGAAGGCGCTCTCGCTGACGGTACCTACAATCTCGTCCCTGTCGACGAAGAGGAAGTCCCCGAGGGTGGTGCCAACGTCGTCGTGATCTACCCGGAGCCTGATAGTCAGCTAGCTCAAGAACCGCTGTGCTGCATTGAGTAACAAGTGGAACTATGAGAATGATGAACTTGTTGTATGTACTAAATTGTATTGCACCACTTGTATGCTTAGAGAGGATGCTAATCTAGAATGGTTAACTCTACTAGAATTTGATGCTAAAATCATGAAAGTAAGGATCCACTCTTAGTAGCTTTTTGGCAAACAAACCCACTAGCCAAAAGCCTCTCATGTCTAGATGTCGGTGATGTAGTTTTCACCCGACGTGTAAGCCTTGCTGAGTATTAGTATACTCAGCCTTGCATGTGGCTATTATTTCAGGTACTGTTATGGATGTGGCAGTCGATTCCATCACTTGGCCTACCTAGGTCCCTCCTGGCTGGCATGTCGAGTGGGTTCCGTCCTCTTCCGAGGATCGGGAGGAGTAGCACCATGGCCAGCTTCATCGTGGTGTTGCTATGTATCGTCGTTAGATTATTTCCGCTGAAATGAACTCTCGTACTCTAATTTGAAATTTGAACTTGGTTTGTAATAACTTGATGATACTATTTATGTATGTTGAATTTGTGGAATGTTGTAATTTCTAGGACTCACCTTCGTGTGGGCGCGCGTGTTGTTTCAATCGTGAAAGTACGTGGTTAATCGGGTATAATCCGACGGCACTCCAGCTTATTCCGGATTAAGTGCCTGACTGCTTGATTAGTGGTCCAGGAGTACTTAACTTGGAATAATTTCAGAGTGGTCTGCCACACAGAGTCGCTGCGCCTGAAGCCGAGGGATAGCAGTGTGGCATCAAGCTTCGTGTTCCAAGCTCGGGGGGCTTGTTGAAGGCCATACAACGCCTTGTGGAGGCACAGAACCTTCCCAGGATGCTTGGCGTCGATGTATCCTGGTGGTTGTGTGACATAGGCTTCTTCCTTGAGCTCGTCGTTGAGGAACACCGACTTGACGTCCATGTGGTGTACTCCCAGCCGAAGTGGGCGGCAACAGCGAGCATGAGCCTCACGGACTCAAGCCGGGCGACAGGGGCGAAGACTTCATCAACATCCACCCCTTGATGCTGCACGTACACTTTGGCCACCAGACGAGCCTTGTGCCTGACGACGTTGCCGTGCTCGTCGCGCTTTACCTTGTACACCCACTTTAGGCCGATCGCTCGATAGTCATCAGGGAGATCGACGAGGCTCCAAGTCTTGTTCTCCATGGTCGAATCACTCTCCTCCTTCATTGCTTTTCACCAGGCAGGATCACGGGCTGCTTCAGCAAAGGAGCTAGGTTCCTCTGCACTGGCGATCAGGGCCACCTCGTCTAGGGACATGGGCGCTGGCGCAGCCTAGAGGATGTTGCTGATGTAGCGGTTCCACTGGGGTGCATCGACGTCGTGGTTGATGTCCAGTTGTTCCCTGTCCACAGCGCTTGGTGGAGAGGCGAAGACAGGCGCGCTCGACGCATCTGATGTCACCGGCGTTCCCGGTGTGGTGCCCCTGGGAGCATGTCCTGGCGACAGCACCAGCGTCGACTGTCTTGGTGAGGCCGCTCCAGGATGCACTGTCGTTGATGTCGTAGTGATGATGACCTCCGGAGTGTACCCAGGGAGGTTGTCGATGGTGAAGTCCCGTGCTTCACCGTCATTGCCATCAGGCCAGCTCAACTGAGTAGACTCATCAAATACCACGTCACGGCTGATGTGGACACGGCCCTTCGCAGGATCATAAGCCCGGTACGCCATGGAGCCGGGCTCGTACCCGACGAAGATCATGCGGCGGCTGCGATCATCGAGTTTCTTGAGGTGCGGTGTCGTCGTCTTGACATGGGAGACGTAGCCAAAGGTCCGTAGATGTTGGAACCCCGGCGCGCACCCGGTCCAGAGCTCATACGGGGTCTTGCCTCCAATGCTCTTCGATGAGGACCGGTTGAGCAGGTACACCGCCGTGGTGACTGCTTCCCCCTAGAACACTCCTGGGAGGTCTTTTGCCTTCAGCATGCTCCTTGCTGTGCCCACGACGGACTGGTTCCTCCGCTCGACCACGCCGTTTTGTTGCGGCGAATACGACGCCGTGAGTTGGCGCTGTACTCCGAGCTCGGCGTAGTACTTGACGAAGTCCGTTGCTGCGAACTCCCCGCCACGATCGGTGCGTAGCGCCAGCACCTTCTTGCCGGACTTCCTCTCCGCTGCGGCTTGCACACGCTTGATCGCATCCGTGGCGGTGTCCTTGGTGGGCAACAAGGAAATCAACATGTACCGTGAGTAATCATCCACGAGCAAGAGGAAGTACCGGTTTCCACTTGGAGTAGGCGGGGAGATGGGGCCGAAGATGTCTCCGTGGAGCAGCTGTAGCACGTCTGCCGAGCGCCCTTGAGCTTGACGAGGAAGGGGACCCGGCGGTGTTTGCCGGCGAGGCAAGCCTCACAGATCTACTCCACCTGGGAAAGCAGAGGCAGTCCCCTGACGAGGCCTTCACGCCCCATCTTGCGCAGCGCCGCGAAGTTCAGATGGCCGAACCTGGTGTGCCAGATCCATGCCTCCTCTTCTCCGTGCACCGCGAGACAGACCGGCTGTGCGATGTCAACGTCAAGCACATAGTGCCAGCCCGCATCACGGTTAATCTTGGCAAGTAGGCGGCGCTCCTCAACTCGAATCTTCATCACCCCATCTTCCACCAGCACCTGGTACCCGATCTCATCGAATTGGCCGACGGAGAGGATGTTCACGGTCAGCCGTGCCATGTAGTAGACGTGGTTGAGGGCGCGGTGCTCCCCGGACTTGCAGGAGAGCAGGTTGGTCCCGATGCCTTCGATTCGGGCGACGGAGCCGTCGCCGAACCGCATAGAGCCGGTGACCCCACCGTCAATGTTGGAGAAGGCCACCCTCGACCCCGTCATGTGGTTGGAGGCTCCAGAGTCCAAAACCCATCGCTTCGGGTCCCGTTCACTGGAGTCGTCGAATGCGGCGAACACCTTGTCCTCCCGAAGATGGAGTTCGCCGGTGGAGGCTGCTGGAGGGGGCGTCGGAGCGAGCTGCAATGGCGGCGGCTCGATTTGAGGAAATATCCCCTCCTCCTGCTCGGCGCCCACAGCGAGAAGCAGCGTCTGCTCCTCCTCTTGGGCCACATGGGCCGTCTCCAGCGCCTTCAGCTTGCCACGGCAGTACTGGGCCCAATGTCCAGTTTTGCCGCAACGTTTGCAAACATCGTCTGCGCCGACCCGTGTTGGATTCGAGCCGTTGGTGCTGGAGGCGTTTCCGCCGCTGTGCCCATGCGGCTTGCCGCGGCCGTGCCCCTTCCCTTGCCTACCGAAGTTGGGCCGCCATGACCACCGTCTTGAGCATGCGGCTTGTACTTCTTGAGCAACTCTTCGTGGGTGAGAAGTAGCTTCCCGGTGGAAGATCCACTCGGCGGCGTGGGCTCCTCCTCAGCGTCGTCAGAGGACTTGAGTGTCCCGGTGATCTCCTCGATCGACAACTTCGTGAGATCAGCAAAGGCATCAATTGAAATTATGAGTTGCTTGTACCTGGGCCGGATGACGCACAGGTACTTCTTGACGGCTGACCTCGCCATTGCGGAGCTTGATGTGCTCGTAGTCGGTATGGAGCGTCTGCGCCATCACCACCCTCCAACGTTCGTCGCTGATGCGGAGCATCTTGATGGCCTCCCATGCCTCGGTCGCCGAATCCCTGACGGCGAGCACGGGGATCATCTCCACGGGCACCGTGCTGCAGCTGGCGTTGAGCGCGGTGCGATCGTCGCGGTAGTCGCCGTCTCCGTACTCGACGACATCCCCCTTTGGATTTGTATCAACTGGGGTCAAGCAAGGCTTGCAATCAGACATGCTGGTGCGATCCAGAAGTTCCACCATATATTGCCGCTGAGAAAGAAGAAGACCACCACCTGAGGGTTGCACATGCATACCATGAAAGTGATGCAGCAGACCAAGATCCTTCATAGCAAACTCCTGCTGAAGCGCAGAGATAATCCGACGCAAGAGAGCTGGGGAGGAAGCCGTCAGGACAATGTCATCGACGTAGAGCAGCAAGTAGGCGATGTCGGCACCGCGCTTGTATACAAAGAGCGACGTATCTGAATTGGCCTCAGTAAATTCAAGAGAGAGCAGATGTGTGGCGAACCGACTAAACCAGGCACGAGGAGCTTGCTTCAACCCGTAGAGGGACTTGTTGAGGCGGCAAACAAAATCCGGGTGAGATGGATCCTCAAAACCAGATGGCTGCACGCAGTAGACAGTCTCAGACAAGGTGCCATGAAGAAAGGCGTTCTTCATATCAAGCTAATGGACATGCCAGTGACGGGAGAGATCCAGAGAAAGAACAGTGCGTACTATAGCTGGCTTCACCACAGGGCTGAAGGTCTCCGAGAAATCCACACCGGAGCGCTGGGTAAACCCCCGAAGCACCCAGTGTGCTTTGTAGCACTCAAGGGTCCCGTCGGCGTGCTTGAAGATCCATTTTCCCGTGACCACATTCGCCTGGGGTGGTCGAGGCACAAGATCCCAAGTGTTGTTCTGCAGAAGGGCAGCATGTTCCTCTTCCATATCAGCCTGCCAACTCAGATCAGTGAGGGCGCTACAAAAGGAACCGGAGAGAGCTGCGTGGCGTGGAGCAGTTTGGCCGGAACACAGAAGCCACGCTTGGCACGTGTCGCCATAGGGTGCTGATTTTTCACTGGTGGAATGGCGACAACAACCTTGGGCAACGGCGCAGGAGGCGGCGGTGCTGGTGGAGCGGCGGAGTGGTCCCGGGGCGAGTAGACATTGGTGATGACGTGCGTCGGGAGCGGGGGAAAGCCTGGTGGCGGGCCGCGCGTGGGACTCGGCGACATCGGGACCGCACGGAGTGTGGGTGGGACGTAGGGGGACCGAGTGCACGCAGCAGGCGACGAAGATCTGGACGGGGCCGCGTGTGGCATGGACGGGGGCGACGAAGACTCAGTTGTGGCCACACGTGGCGCGGGGGAAGGTGACGAAGTCGGGGCCACGCGTGGCGCAGGAAGAGGCACCGAGGGCACCGAGGTACGGCGTCCAGGAGGGATGTATAGCGCCGGTATCGGCGGGGCTGTAGGTGGATCCTCAGAGGCGTCCATGAGGATGGCAGGGGTGCCCACAGTGGACGGCGAAGCTTCGGGGTCGGCGTCAGGAAGACCTGCAGGCAGAAGCTTGTGTGGGGCTACAATGGGAGCCGGCACAAAGTTAGTAACAGTAGTATCAAGGAAATCAAACGCTGTGGGGGCCTGAGCACCATCGCGTTTAGCGAAGGGGAAGGCAGTTTCATCAAAGATGACATGCCTACAGATGATGACGCGGTTGGAAGACAGGTCTAGGTAGCGGTATCCTTTGTGATGAGCTGAATAGCCAAGAAAGACACACATGATAGATCAGGGAGCGAGTTTGTGAGGGGCAGTTGTAGACAGGTTTGGGTAACACTTGCAGCCGAAGACTCGAAGGTGGTCGTATGCCGTGGATTTTCCATAGAGGGCACAGTGCGGCGTGGAGAGGGCTAGAGTCTTGGTCAGCAAGATATTGAGGAGAACTGTCGCGGTGGAGAGCGTCTCAACCCAGTAGGTGGGGGGCATGGAGGCCTGAAACAGCAGGGAGCGAACAACATTGTTGATAGACCTAATAATGCGTTCAGCTTTACCGTGCTGAGGCAAGGTGTAGGGGCAGGACATGTGAAGATGGATGCCCCGGGAGAGGAAAAAAACACGGGAGCTAGAGTGATCAAACTCGCGCCCGTTGTCGCACTGGACAGCCTTTGCAATGGCACCGAACTAGGTGGAGATGTAGGCGAGGAAGTTATCGATGGTGCTGAAAGCGTTAGATTTAACACGAAGAGGAAATGTCCAAAGATAGTGAGTGCAATCATCAAGAATGATCAAATAATATTTATAACTAGACACACTAACAATTGGAGATGTTCAAAGGTCACAATGTATAAGATCAAACTTATTAGACGCACGAGAAGAAGATGCATGAAAGGGCAGACGAACATGACGCCCTAACTGACAAGCGTGACACAAATATGGACAATCCTATATTGACGCGGTGGTACTAGACGCGAGCTTCGACATGACTTCATGGCCGGGATGACCGAGACGACAATCCCACAGGGGAGAGGCAGCCTTGGCGACAAGGGAGGTAGCTGGACGGAGGTGCAGGGGGTATAGGGCTCCAGAGCTATTGCACCTGACGATCACTCTCCGAGTTCGCAGATCCTTCACAGAACAACCAGCGGGGTCAAACTCAACAGAACAATTGTTATCGATAGTGAACTGGCGAACGGAAATGAGATTCTTAATAATTTGCGGGGACACAAGTATATTATTAAGAAGTAAAGAATGGGGTAAATGGGTGGCGCCAGTACCAACTACAGGAAGCATTGAACCATTACCGACAACAATAGTTGAAGGAGTAGGATACCACGCGGCGAAAGAGTGAGAAAGATGACTGGATGAGGATGTCATGTGGGAGGTAGCACCTGAGTCGAAGTACCACTCGTTTGGCGAGGGTGGGGTCAGAGTCACCGTGCTGAAAGCGGAGGCCAACGACTGCTGATCCCAGGGGGAGAGGCCGGCTACGGGGTTGTAAAGCCCAGTCTGAGCCCACTGGCTGGCCCCCTAAGTCGAAGCAGGTGCAGGGTGACCGTAGTGGTGCTGCTGCTGGGTGACGACATGTGGCTGCTGGGCGACGAAGGCATCCTGTGAAGGTGGACGAGGCTGCGGGAGTGGCGCCAGGGGAGGCCGAGCACCAGGCCACATGTGGATGGTGCCTGTCCAAGGGTTGTAGATGGAGGGCCAAGGGCTGGTAGCCTTGGCGGCAGGTGCACATGGCTGCGGCGTTCCGCCGGAGGACGACTGCTGCTGCTGGCCGCCCTTGGAAGAGCGCTGGCCACCACTGCCGCGCTTGCTGCGATGATTGTAGTTCTTGGAGCCATTCCCGTTGTTCCCACCCCCGGAATTGGAGCCGGGCTGCTGCGGGGAAGGCTGCGAGGACTTGGTGGTAGCATTGAGGGTGGCCGCCGGGGAAGATTGGCGCTCGTCCAGGGTGATTTCCTCCAAGATTAGGTCATCACGGGCCTCCAGGAAAGAGGGGAAGGGACGGGCACGGTGCAGCAAGGCCCCGACATGGGCGAAGCGCTCGTTGAGGTCTCGGATCACGTTGAGGACGAGCGTGCGGTCGGTGATGACTTTGTCGAGGGCGCCAAGGTCGTCGGCCATCTTCTTGAGGCGGCGGCAGTACTCGGTGATGGAGAGATCGCCCTGGACTAAGTTGCGGCACTTTGTCTCTAGGTGAATGGTGTGGATCTCCCGGTTGCCAAGGAACTACGACTCAACGGCAAGCCAAGCGTCCCTGGCAGTGGGGTCTTGAGAGTCATCCCTGGTAGAGGAGCCGTCGGAATTGACGATCTCAGCGAGGTAGTCTGAGAGGGTGCCGAGGATCCATGAGTGGACGACGGAGTCCATCCGCTCCCAGTCTGGTGATTGAACGAGGACGTCGAGGCAGATGTGGTCCAGCAGGGAGTACTTGCGCAGAACCCGCCGGAACTCGTCACGCCAGCGACTGAAGTTCCCCGAGTCGGCGTCAAGGACGACGGTGACAAGGGTGCAGATGTTGCCGACGGCGATGGCCTGGGCATGGATGTTGAGGAGAGTAGCCGCCTCCTATAGGAGCATGGCGGCGTGCTGGTCTCCTATGGCGGCGGATTGGGGCGAAGGGCAGCAGCAGCCGCCTCTCGCTCCTGGACGACGCAGGCTTGGGGAGCGGTGAGGCGCTGGCTGGCCTCGTTGCGTTCCTTGGCGGTGGCCTGGGCATCCGCCTCGGCCTAGGCAGCACGGGCGAGCGCCGCGTCGTGGGCGTCCTGGCGCTCCTTAGCGAGGATGTTGGCCGCCTCCTTCGTGTGGCGCCTAGCGATCTCGTCCTGCTGGACGCCCGCGGATGAAGCAGAGAGATCAGAGGGACAGGAGCCAGTGGCTTTGGGGGAGGCGGATGGTGTCGCCATGGCGACGGAGGGAAGAGATGCACTGTGCGGCTAGGGCCGGCGCGCGAGCGCTGCGCGGCGAAGGCCGGCGCGCGAGCGCTGCGCGGCGAAGGCCGGCGCGCAGGGGCAGCGGAAGGAGGAATCGCGAGATTACTGGCCTCGTGATACCATGAAGGAAAGTGGAATTGGGAAAAATAGTGGATTGTTAATCAGGGAGTACAAGGGAGTACATATATAGTGATCCTTGCCTAAACCACAACCAATCACAATGAAAACCCTAAGCCTTTATGGCTGGGCGCCAGGCCCTATGGACCACCTCTAATGACCTCTAAATAGCCCATGCTAACAGTCCGCATATGTCCTGGGTCATGCTCTGCAGAGGTATGTGACACTCCAATATTCTCACGTTGTCTCTCTCCACTAGTATCACGATAAAAGGAAGGTAGTTTCGCCGGCAAATCTGGAGCCGAAGCTCGCCACCGTTCAGACCAACCAAATCCACCTTGAGTTCTTACCCTTCCGCACACAAGCACATTACATCAGTGCCTGGTTGGCGGCGGCTGCCCGTTCATGGGTCTATTTCCCTACTTTGCCCACTCTAGCCCAGTTAGCTTCACATTGGGCTTCTTCGCTCTTTTCGGCCTGCTCGGCTTCGATCCAGCTGTTGCTCCCTTTTCCTACCCATCATCAACTGGTGCGTCCACTTGTCCTGTGACATCCCCCCGATCTTCAGTCATGGCTTGCCCCCAAGCCTTACCAGCAGGAAACTTGGAGGTGATCAGATCTTCATCCTCCCACATCGCCATTTCAGCTGGGCATCCCATCCATTTAATCAACAGCAGGTCGACAACCCTTCAGCCCTTGGTTTTGAGACGGCGATCAAGCACCATTTCAGGAACCTATACAGAATGGTTAGCTAGAGGTCAAGGGGAGACATTAGTGACATCACTAAAAGCCTTCTTGAGCAGTGACACATGGAAAACTAGATGCACCGAGTAGTTAGCAGGCAGCTTCAATTTGTAGGCGACCTAACCGGTCTTTCTGATAATCTGATATGGCATATGGGACAAAGTACCTAAAGGTGCCCTCTCAGTTTTAGCATGCTGACATGTTGAGCAGGCAACTACAAACTCCTGTATGTGTCCTTTCATTTGGGGCCAGCTGAAATATTTCTTGATTCTTGTATAAGTAACCCAGTCTCCAGAATGCCCACCCATAGGACTTGAGTTAACAGCTTAAATAATTTGTTATTCCCTGCTATGACCTAGCCAAATCTTTCCTTTGAATCTGATGATGCCTTGAGACAAAGAAAAGTGTCCTTGTTCCTGTGAGGTTGCCAAACCAGCCAGCATTTCTTGAGCATGATCATTACCTTCATAGCTGTTTTGTAAATCTTGTGACGAAGCAGGTTGGGCTATGAAAATAGCCATCAGATCAGAGGTATGCTCATGATTCATTCATGACAATACGTCTGTTGCACTATTTGTGGATCCCTTCTTATAACAGATTTTGTATTGCAGCCCCAACAACTTAATTAGAGCCTTCTGCTGCCAATAATAATTCAATCTTTGGTCATCCAAATGGGTGAGACTCTTCTGGTCCATTTTGATAAAAAATTTGGATGCCTAAAGATAAGGTCTCCAGTGGTCTATTGCCATAAGAATAGCCAAACTTTCCTTCTCGTCGGTAGATAAGCCTTGACTTTTTGGTCCCAGAGCTCTGCTGACATAAGCAATGGGATGGCCATCTTGTTGCAATACTGCTCAAATTCCCTTATCAGAATCATCAGTCTCCACCACAAAAGGTTTGCTGAAATTGGGAAGTGCTAACACTGGAGCAGAAGTCAATGCAGTCTTGAGTGCCTGAAAGGCTTGATCTGGTAATGAAGTCCATACCAATATCTTCCCCTTTTTCAATATTTTAGTGAGGGGCTTAGCCAGCAGACCAAAGTTTTTAACAAATCTTCTATTTCCTTAACTAACTAAGGAATTGGCCACATCAGTACAACCTTACTTGGTTTTGTAGAGACCCCCTCAGAGCTGAGAACATGCCCTAGGTAGTGCTGTTGTCGTTTAGCAAATGTGCATTTAGACAATCTGACCTTGAATTGGTGTTTTTTCTAACAGATCAAACACCATCTGAATGTGTTGCGTATATTCCTCCTCGGTATTGTTGTAGATCAATATCTCATCAATAAAAACCACATCACATTTCCTTAATAGAGGTGCAAGAATGTGATTCATGACAGATTGGAAGGTGGCACGGGCACCTGTTAATCCATAAGACATGACTTTGTACTCATAATGCCCAAAGTGTGTCTAGAAAGCAGTCTTATATTGGTCCTCTGGTGTGACCACTATCTGATGGAACCCAGATCTAAGATCTAAACTTGTGAACCATTTAGCTCCCACCAGCTCCTCAAATAACTCTTCTATAATGTGTAAAGGAAACTTATTCTTGACTATTTAAGCATTTCGTCTCCTGTAATCCAGACATAGTCTCCATTCACCATTCTTTTTCTTGACCAGCAGCACTAATGAGGAAAATGGACTGGTGCTTTCTTGTATCATCCCTAAGCAATTTTGCCACATGTTGCTCAATTTCATCTTTCTGTACTGGAGTGTATCTATAGGGTACGAGTCGAAATGGTGCAGCTCCTGGCAACAACGGAATTGAATGTGTCCTTGACCTACTGGGGGGCACACCAGTAGGATCAGCAAACAAGCTTGCATATCTCTTAACTAGCTACAATTTCAGGTGATAGCACTTGCTCTTTAGATGCCTTATCTGTTTCCAAGGCATTGATTTGGACAACACACCACACTTCATCTTGTTTGCATAGGGCATCCAATTGATCACTGGAAATATAAGAACAACTAGCTCTATTCAAAGTTATGCTAAACAACTTAATTTCCTTATTATTGATGCCAAAATGAGAGCCCTTTCTTGGCCCACTATATCTCCATTGGACTAAAAGCCTCTAGCCAGCTCATTCCCAGAATAGCATCATAGCACTTCAAAGGTAGAATCTTGAAAGGGGTCTGAAATTGAACTCCCTGAACCAACCAAGGGCAATTCACTACTTCATGGGTACACATAAGCTCCTTGTCATAAGCTAATTTAACCAGAATTGGTTTCTTGAGGGGTGTCCATTCAGGTAATAGTGCTGATGAAATTGTGTGAACTTCCCAAATCAACTAGCATGATAGATTTATGTTTGCCAATAAACCCTTGCAACTTAGTGGTCTTTCCTGAGTCTGTCCCATTAACAACATTTTCAGAAATGGCCATGAGATCTTCCTTAGACTCAGTCTCATCTTCTCTTGCCGAACCTTTAACGGATTCACCTTTAGAGAATAGTTGCCAAAGCTCTTCTGCCACATGCAAAGGTACAGACTATGGACAAGAATGTTGAGGCCCCCATTTTGCACCACACTTTGAAGCATAACCCTTTGGCTTTTCTATAAGCCATAAGTGCAGCCATCTTGTCTGGTGAAGTTCTTCCCTTAGGTACACCTACTGACTTCTTCTCTTCAAACAATAGCTTTTCAACAGGTCTTGAAGGTTGTGAAGAAAACCCAGCCTTAGTCACAGCACCCCACTCGGAATGCTCACTTCTTCTTGTCTCCTTGACAGAATGCCCCAATAACACTTCGACATGCAAAATGGCCAAAGAGCTAGCAATATCCAGATCTTTTGTTTTATGAACTAGCACAATAGCTTTAATGTCAGGCTTTAATCCATCTACGAATCTGCTGGTGATAACATAAGGACTAAAGT
Organism: Digitaria exilis; assembly: GCA_015342445.1. NCBI lineage: Eukaryota > Viridiplantae > Streptophyta > Magnoliopsida > Poales > Poaceae > Digitaria > Digitaria exilis. The sequence goes on from JACEFO010002248.1 coordinate 3,194,164, forward strand.
ATGGACCATGGGCTAACATTTTGTGGACTAGATCATCAATGGCTTCAATGTACTCGGCCACATAGCCAGACTGCCTAATGTGAAAGGACTGTCTGAGGACATCATTACGTTGGTCTCTTACAAAACTGTCTAAAACAAGTTGACAGAGGTTTTCCCAACTATACGTTCTAATGTCCATCTCTATAGACTGCATCCAGAAATCAGTAGTCCCACAGAAATGCATAGTTGCTAATTTGACTCTATGTTCAAGAGGGATGGTATATGGATCAAAGAAGTTTTCACTCTTCTTAATCCAGATCTTCGGAGTGGTGCCATCAAATTTGGGGAAATCAATTGGGGAACAGGGTAATTATAGCCAAACAGTTGAGAGGATTCTATGGTTTCAAACTTGCTGAAAGGAATGGGAGAATAAGAACCCGAGTGAGTCCCACCTGTGACCGGGGGTGGTGCCAAGGTCGTGACGACCCCAGCACCAACACCCCAGTGAGAAGTTGCTTCGCGGTGGACGAATTGCCCGGATGCCTCTGCCTTGGCAGTAACCCCTAGATGAGCAGGAGTAGGCACCCCAACCTCGCTCGTTTCCTTGGTCTTGACCTCCTGCTTCGGAAGCTCATGAATGACCAGGTGCACCTTGTTCTGGAGCAGGGTCATTGAGCTCTGAAGTTCTGCGACCTTGTTTTCCAGTTTGGGCTTTCGAGTATCCGTGGCAGCCTACCTCGCGGTCAGTTACTGGACGGAGGCTTGCATCCCTTCAATTCTGTTGTTGGTGTTGTCAGCCTTCTTCCCCAACTCTTCCAGCTTGACGAATATCGCGGTGATGTCGTCGGTGGTCACAGCGGCCGGCGCCATGGCAGCTATGCGGGCTTGAAGTCGAGTACGGTGAGGATGCAGCGGATGCAGATCGATCTGGATCGCAGGATCTGTAGGCTCTGGTTACCAGATGTGACACTCCATTATTCTCACGATGTCTCTTCCACTAGTATCATGATACAAGGAAGGTAGTTTCGCCCGCAAATCTCTAGCCGAAGCTCGCCACCGTTCAGGCCAACGAAATCCACCTTGAATTCATCCCCTCCCGCACACAAGCATATTACATCCGCGATTGGTGGCGGCGGCTGCCCGTTCATGGGCCCCTATTTCCCTACTTTGCCCACTCCGCCCAGTTAGCTTCACGGTTGGCCTTCTTCGCTCTTTCCGGCCTGCTCGGCTTTGATCCAGCTGCTGTTCCCTTTTCCTGCCCATCTTCAACCGGCGCGTCCGCTTGTCCTGTGACAAAGCAGTCCAGGCTTTGGTTGCCTATGTGACAGCATAGTCAGGCTGCTACCATGCAAAAAAAGGAGCGAGAGCCTGGCTCGCTGGATATGTGACGAGCGGCTGTTTGTCGTGGGCCTGGCAACAGTTATGTGGGCACTTTGGTTGCAACTATGACGGGAGGACGCAGGTCGCGGGCGTCGGAAATGGAACATTAAAGGCAGCTCTGCGGGCGCTTTGGTTGCAATTAAGCTAACACATCCCCGGCGAAGGGTAACTCCCCGCCGCAAGCATCTGTCCTGAGCTCGATTTAAATCTGTCAGGATCATGAGCATAGTGTGTTTTTATTCACAGTATTTATGCACGGAATTACGGAAACGAGGCGATGTGGCCCTTGGGGATTTGACACTCGACAGTAAATAATTAAAGAGGTTTATCATCGGCATGGTGTCTTTTTATTCACAGTATCACCACGTACTTTCACCACGGATGATATTTTGCACTATTGCTTATAATGAGTGAATCAGGTCTGTCTCTGGGCCGAAAGGGGTATGCTCATCTGTTCAGGTCTCTGTTCTGTTTGGTCGCAACCGGGGCAGCTCGCTCTGCATTCCTGAAGGGTGTCATGGCACGAATATGGAGTAGTAGTCTCGCAGCAGTAGCACTTTTCTTTGCACGCTGGAAGCAAACTCCTGTGCCCGCACAAGCACACCTTTATCCTGTCGTCATCCATCGGATGCACCGTTCGACCTACAGAGATGCAATGTGTTCTTTATTCACATAGGCAAAGCAAAGCAGCGCAGAATCTTAGGGTGTGTTTAGATTAGGAAAGATTTACCGAAAAAACACTGTAGATCTAAAAATACACTATAGATGAATAGTGTTCTGTGAGTGGGTGGGATGGGATGAATAGGAAAAAGTTTAAGAATAGAATTTTTTCGGGGAATCTTTGTGAAACTAAACTCACCCTTAGTGAGCTGAAGGGTTCTTTGAGCAGTGTTCAAGTAGGTTGGAATGTTTTATATGCACTTACACTGCGAATGAATCATGAAGCTTCCCAAGAGAACTACTGAGAACAAAATTACCAGCCTTCTGTCCATCAGAAAAAATCGCCTCTGTCAACTTGGATCTTGTTTGTATGTCTCTCTTTTCTTTTTGCAATAGTATAGGTGCTACCGCCCTCAAGGCTAATTTATAAGGCGAACACAATTCTCCATATTTGGCAACAAGTAACTATGCCCAGGCTGGCGATTAATCCTCCCTAATTTCATAAATGTATCATTCAATTGATAGGACGCATTTGTAGCTGTAGGTGAGCCGTGATCGTTGGTCTTAATACTCACGATCCTGCTGGAATGGGCAGAGTTGTCTCAAGCTATTTTTGTCAAATTGTGTGCTGTTTTACACCACGCCTATCTATTATCTTCCCAACTTGTCACTAGTATTAGCCTAATCCTTCACAAAAAATAAAAAAAATAAGAGAACCTAATTTTCTTTTTTAGAAAAGAGAGCCTAATTTTCGATCGAGTTCTTCCATGCATAGAGATTGAAGGCTATTTTGAAGAGTTCTTTCCTATTTCTTTTACTTGCCGATCATGGATATTACTCACTAAAAGTTAGTTCAAATTGTCTCTGCTATAGACATTTGTATGTTTTTAACCTGCAGGTGAGTGGTGACTGCATACCTTTGGTGTCGGAGAAAAGATATGGCGGTGAACCTGGGGCCGGCCAAAGGCAAAAAAAAAAAAAGGGGCTATGAACAACAATGTGGTCTCCAATAACAACTTGGGGCCGGCCAAAGGCTAAAAGATATGGCGATGAACCTACAGTACTAGCAGTTTCCATCTGTCGGCCTATGGGTGGTACACAGAACGGAGCAACCATTTTGGGCATTATAACCTTCACAAAGTGAGTCCACTCTACGCTGATGAACACCTGTTGACGCCTTTTCGGGTCAACACACGATAAGCGCTAGATCGCGCGGTAGCCGGAATCTCCTCGTCGGAACTTCTGAACAGGGAGTCAAACCGTCTATACAGGGGGTGAGACCGCCTGTCACAGGAGGTCAGACCGCCCGTTACAGGGGGTCAGACCGCCTGTAGGCAGAGGCGCCGCGAAAGCCTACGATCGTCGCCTCGGGAGAGACCCCGTCGGAGGCGGCGAACCTAGGGTTGTTCTAAGGTCGGCAAGGCTACCTAGAACGTCCTAAAACACCATGGAGACGAAGAAGTAAGAAGAGGGGGTTGGAAAAGCATGGGTTTGAGATAAAAAGTAAAGGTAAATGTGTTTGTACGATTGGGTAGAGGTCCTCAATCGGCCACGGCCCTTCATAATATAGGGTGGGGAGGTCTTGCCCCGTGGGAAGTCAATTCCATAATGAAGTCCCATCAAAATACAACTCTTATTCTGATTAGAACTGCTACAGGCGGTCTGACCTCCTGTACAGGCGGTCTAACCGCCTGGGCCTGGGGTTGACCCTTGACAGAGCCATAACTCCCTCATCCGGAGTCCAAATCAGGCGATCCACATATGCATTTTAACCTTCTCGACGAGCCCTACGCAATGGTGGAGTCAAAATCATATTTTGAGCACTTTTCAACAGGCGGTCTAGACCAGCTGTACAGGCGGTCAGACCGCCTGGCCCATTGCCAGACCGGCTACAGGGTACAGCCGGTCAAACCGCTTGTTACAGGCGGTTAGAATGGCTGTCGAGCCAGATCGACATCCTTGCCATTTTCGGTCATCGACATATGCCCCCCTGTTTCTTGGTAAAGCTTGTGTATCAAGAAACATTAATTCAGTCTAAGGGCGACCCTCTATTGTCGGACATTTTGTTCTAAGAGCAATATCAACATATCAGCCAAATCCTTTCAAACACTTTGCCAAACACTTGGATAACACCTTCAAATGCCCTTGGCAACTGAAATTCATGCAATCATCAACTTGAAAGGATGTTACCTTTGCCTTCTTATTACATACTCGAGCTATCTTCTTTTTAGACCTGCTCCAAAGCCTCCAAACACTTGCCGGTCACTCAAAGGACTTCTTGACCATAGATAAACTCATACGGAGTAACTTTGGCAGAACCATGTCTAGAAACATGTCTTATTGCTAAACTCAACTTCACCATTAGCTTGAGCATAATATGGAGATGAATTGAGCAATTTAATACCATTGGATTCAACGAACTCACGTACTTCCTTAGATATGAATGATATTCATTGGCAAACGAATCCCAAATAATAAACTCAATCACCTCTTTCATAGTAACACAACAATTATTGTAAACCAATAATAGTAAACCCGCTTAAGGAGCCACTTCATCATGCGAGCTGATTGTTGCGCACTACAAATTTCTTCATGAACATCTGCCATAACCAACCTAGCTTGATCAGGATATAAACACTTTAAGAGCAAACCATCCGCGGTCCGACGATATAGTTCACTATCAACCAAAGCAAACTTGAAAGCCTATCGTCGGACTTTTCAATCCATTGACCTGCTAGTATCCTGCAAATACCACCAGAGGCTTCCTCCAAAATACCAACATCGGCCTTAACAGATTGAGAGGCATCCACATCCGAATCGGTCTTTCAGAGGCACATGCGGTCAGACCGCTTGTCATGGCGGTTAGACCGGCCAGGCCGGTTAGACCGGCTGCACCAGGCGGTTGGACCGCCTGTCCTAGAGCAAGCATGTCGGCTTCGCGAAACATCGGCTTCTTTTCTCAAAAATTTCTTTTCTGAATATTATAGCCTGATGCTTATTGTGCCAACACATTAGCTCTAAAATTCTCTTCTCTTGGTACATGATAAATCACAAATTCATCAAAGCAAATTATAATATCTAATCATTTATCAAGATAAACATTTATAAATTCATCTAAACATTGACATGCTTTGAATACTTGCTGTACCAATAGAAAAGAAGCACCACAAGCTTCTACATGTTTTACTCCCATGTAATGTAAGATCTCCAAACCGAATAATAAGGCTCATACTCGGTTTGTGTGACATCTCTGATGTCAAAAGAATTAAAAAGTGCAATTAAAATCAATGCAACAGGGAATTGGGTTGAAATTCAAAAATTCGTCAAAAATTCAATTATAATTCAAAAACAAGGGTTGTTTGGACACCCAACTGAAATCTCAAGACTTGGGTGCTGAACTTAAAAATCTCGGACCAAAGGAGTAGTTGTCATCACCTACAGCCCTTCGCGACAACCTCGCCACGGCGTTCGTTCCGCTCGATGGCCCTCGAGCGGGGATGTCCGTCACGATCGAGCTTAGCCCGGATGTCCGTCACGATCGAGCTTAGCCCGGATGTCCGTCACGATCGAGCTTAGCCCGGATGTCCGTCACGATCGAGCTTAGCCCGTATATCCGTCCCGATCGAGCTATGTCCGTGACGATCGAGCCATGTCCGTGACGATCGAGCTATGTCCGTCACGATCGAGCCTAGCCAGTAGTTTCCGTGACGATCGAGGCTGCACGATAGGGCACTTACCCTCGAGCGACGTTCCGTCACCCTCGAGGCTCCGCAGCCAAGCTCGAGGGGGCACTTACCCTCGAGCGACGTTCCGTCACGCTCGACGTTCCGCAGCCAAGCTCGAGGACTCACCCTCGAGCGACGTTCCGGCACGCTCGAGGCTCCGCAGCCAAGCTCGAGCACTTACCCTCGAGCGACGTTCCGTCACGCTCGAGGCTTCGCAGCCAAGCTCGAGGGGGGCACTCACCCTCGAGTGGCGTTTCCGACCATTCGAGGCTCGGCAAGCTCGAGCTTGCGTTCAAGCTCGAAGCGCCGTAGCGCCTGGTCGAAGTGCCTGGTCCAAGCTCGAAAGTTGTGTCCCACACCTCAGACCCCAACTTTTAATTTTACCCGTTTCGAAGTTCAGTTCGAATTTTTGGAGAAAATTCGAATTTGGAAATCGGAGCTCCACGGGCATGCTACAGGGCCCCTGGCGCGCGCTGCGCTGGCCGGAGCTCGGCCGCCACGTGGCCGGCGAGCGGCGCAGGCGGCGCTGAGCTGGCCAAGCCGCGGCGGACGCTGGCGCTTGTCGCCTAGCTCTTGTCCGGCCACTCCCGAGCCATCACTTCGCCGCTGTCGCCTCGCCTCGCCTCGCGCCGCGGAGCGCCATCATACGGTCGCGCGCCGCCGTGGCCGCACGCGCGCTCGCGCCGCGCCGAGCGCACTGCAGGCGGTAGAGTCCATTCGCATCGCGCCAAAGTCTCTGCTGAGGATCTCCACTTCTTCACGCGATGATCTTTGACGCCCAACCGCGCGTGTGCGCTCTGTTCGAGCTCGCGCGCCATCAATGGCGACCGCGACAGCCACCCACGCGCTCGCACGCTCCCGAGGCCGCACAGTGCCTCCCTTGCGTGCTCAATCACTCCACCGCGCACTCACACCCCTCCTCTCACTCGCTCACTTGGCCATTTCCACTTCCCCGCGCTCGCTCGGTCTTCTTCCTCCTCGCGACGCGCAAGCCGAACCCAAGCTCTTCGCGAAATTCCTCGTCCACGCTCCACCATTCCCAAATCCATCCCGCACGGAGCTAGTCCACTCCACCAGCTCCAAAACCCCCAACTTTCCCCAAGACATTGACCCTTCTCCGGCGAGAATTCGTGAATTCCCCCAAATCGCGATTTTCGGCCGCCGGAGCACCCGCACGTCGAGCCCCTACTCCGAGCCGTCCCCGAGGTCAACCGAGCACGCCATTGGCATCCTCGAGCTCCACTGGTGCTCTAGGACCCCTCGAACCTCGGCGAACGACCCCGAGCTCACTGGCGTAGAAGCCGCGGCGGACGCGCCGCCACCACCTCGTCGCCGGCGAAACTCCGACCATCCCCGGCCTCCCAACCGTCCCCAAACGACTCGTGGTGAGCCCAGGAAGCTTTTCCCCCACTTCCCCGAGCCTAGTTCGCCGCCGTTTGGCCGGCGCAACTCCGGCGAGGTCCCAGGGACCCAAGTTCATCGTCTACCTTTGTTTAGGGGTCTCTGCGCAAAAGTCCAGGGACTCGTTCGCGAAGTTTTGAAAGATCTAGGGTTCTCTGCGTAAAAAGATTCTTAAGTCTAGGTTTGATTTTCCCGAAATTGTAAAATCCATTAAAAATCGTACAAAAATCAGAAAAATGCACAAAAATACTCTCTGGATTCGTGAGAGTCTAAACTACAATCTCTATTAGACATGTTTGTACTTTTGACGAGCTGTATGTGAATTAAAATTCAAACTATGAAAACCTAAAGTTGTGCACCATTTCCAATCCAGAGCTACGCTAGGGTTGAGCTTTGGATATGATGTTTGTAGTGACTTTGGACAGCTTGTGTCCAAAGGGGACTAAAAAAAAATGAACTACAGCTCCTGTTATGAATTAAAATAGGTTTTCTGTCTTTTTGCAGTGCAGAAATCATTAAAAATAATCTGGGCAGTGAAAAATCACCATTTTGCTCCAGAAGACTAAAAACTTGTTAGCACACCTGTGAAAAATGAGAAACTTAATTTTTGCTCTGTTTAGGATGGCAAATAATTAAATATGTGTTTTTGGTTAGAAAATCATTGAGGACTACCCAAGGGTTATTTTGAGCCACCACTTGGCCAGAGCCCTCCTCATACTTATGCCTAGCTTTGGTAGAAAGATCTCCTGAAATAGATGAAAATTCAATTTATTATGCATTTATTTCACTTTCTGCAGCTAGCTGTTTGCACATTTTTAATAAATTATGTGTAGCGCAAAATTAGCTAAGTTTTGGAATGAGCTTAGCTCTTATACTCCAGTAGCTGTCATAAAGTTTATAGATAAAAATGATGAACAGAATTGGAGAAACAAAAATGAGAAGTAATCTAGATGGAAATCGATTTATATAAAAGAATAAACCTTTTTGTAGTTAGTTAGAATAAAATAAATGGAATCTGAAATTCCAGAACAGCCACCCTAAGTTATGCATCTCATGTAGAAGGCGCCATCCCGAACGGCAACTACCACCTCATTCCCGCAGACGAGAAAGAAGCCCCGGAGCCCGGTGCCGGTGCAGACGTGAACAACCCGGAGGCTAACTCTCAGTCCGAGCAAGAAGGCAAGCCCCGGAGCATAACCTAACTTTACCAAATTATGCACTTTGAATTCTCTATGTTTGTGCATTTACGTTTCAAGGAATTGATTGAATACCTTAGCTGCACATTTCCTAGTACCTATGACTTGCAATACTAGTATGAAAGGATCGATAGGGCATTGTTTTAGGTCCGTTACAAGTCGAGTGATTTCCTGTCACTCGCGAGACATAGGAATTGCTTGTCTTTACTTATGTTGGAATCATAAGGATTGACGGGCGGGATGATAGATGTAGATCTCCCGTCCGTGTATGATAATTGATTAAGGTCGAAATGTGTGGTTAAGTGTGTCAAGTTTTTGAACGTACCACATGCATGCCGATGTATGGGGATCGGTAAGCCCGGTACCAGATTGAAGCAGCTAGGGCCGATAGCCATCTCTCCTTGGAAACTTGTTTTCCCCTGCCGTACACTTGTGGATATATGCGTGAGACTGTGAGTGAAGCAGTAAACCTTTATCCTAAGGAAATGGACCCGGTTCCGAATTGTGGATCGATGGGAAAGGTTGGGAAATGCTTGTACCTTTTATAGCAAGCAGAGTATCCGTGTGTGTTGGGTTTCCCCTGGCCAGGTAGCAGAAATTCGGTTCGAACTGTCCGCTTCTCGCGGTTAATGAGACTGCTTGACCGCCCTGCTACATTGAGTAACAAGTGGAACTATGAGAATGATGAACTTGTTGTATGAAATAAATTGTACTGCACCACTTGTATGATTAGACAGGATGCTAATCTAGAATGGTTAAATCTACTAGAATATGATGCTAAAACTTGAAAGCAAGGACCTACTCTTAGTTGCTTTTTGGCAAACAAACCCACCAGCCAAAAGCCTCTCATTGTCTAGATGTCGGTGATGTAGTTTTCACCAGACGGGTAAGCCTTGCTGAGTATTAGTATACTCAGCCTTGCTTGTGGCAATATTTTACAGGTATACCTTTGGATGTGGATGCTTTGTCTTGGCCTGCCCAGGTTCCACCTGGCTGGCACATCGAATGGGTTCCGTCCTCTGGCGAGGATCGGGAGGAGTAGCTTCGTGGCAGGCTTCAGCACGGAGTTATTTTGTATCGTCGTTAGATTGTTTTACTTCCGCTGCAATGAACCTCTAAATTCAGTTGTTATGGCTTTTTAAATTCCGCTGTAATGAACTTTTATTTCCGCTGCAAGACTTGTACTCTGATTTACATTTGAACCTGGTTTGTAATAACTTGTAATATCTATGTGTGTAAGTTAATTTGTGGAATGTTGTAATCTCTGGAACTCACCTTCGTGTGGGCGTGCTGTTGTTTCGATCGAGAAAAGAACGTGGTTTATCGGGTTTAATCCGACGGCGCTCCAGCTTATTCCGGATTAAGTGCCTGACTACTCGGTTAGTGGTCCCGGGGTACTTAACTTGGAATAATTTCGGAGTGGAACCGCCACAGCTGGCATCAGAGCCGAAACAGCGCACCAGAGAGACCAACAAACCTTAAATAAATATTTTTGGAATAAAATTTGCCAACTCGTACTTCCGCCGTGCTTTTCGGTGGAAGGTTGTTGTTAGGACCGCTAAGGATCTTACCTAGAGCGTGAAGCCTATGTGGGTTAAGGGATCACGATATGATAGGTGGCAAATAGTATATTATACTGACTTCCAGCACATTTCATTCTGTCATTACTTTACGCAATGGTGGGCGCAAGGTACGGCGATTGCTGTAACGTACCACGGCACTATATGAAAATATAGTGGCGGCACATAGTCAATACGCTGTGATGGCGTATGAAAATAGAATAGGATGGTGGGCGCAAGGTACGGCGATTGCTGTAACGTACCACGGCACTATATGAAGATATAGTGGCGGCACATAGTCAATACGCTGTGATGGCGTATGAAACTAGAATAGGATGGTGGGCGCAAGGTACGGCGATTGCTGTAGCGTACCACGGCATCATATGCAAATATGATGGCGGCACAAAGTCAATACGCTATTTCAATAGCGTATGAAACTGTCAATATGTTGCTTTGGTGACATATGAACATTGCCCGTTCAATGTTAAACGTTCGGGTGCCACCTCTATAGTGGGTGGTAATGAATGGAGACGCTTTCGTGAGTGCTGGCACGAAAGGTTGATTATACATGCTCTGGAATGGAATTTTCTGCAGGTACACTAACCGCGAATCCGTATGTTGAAACGGTTAGAGAAATTCGACTAGTTAATATAGGGAGAGACGGATATTGCCTAGCCACCGGCACTAACTTCGTAAGCCAAGAGTTATTGGCATGTGTGTTTGTGAGATCGAATAGGCCGCTCATGCATTGCATCTCACTGAAATGATATCGATTTTTAACACATGACCAAATTGAACCGCCGTCAAAGAAATTGAAATCACAACCCAAAAATCCTGCTGAGAACAATCTGTTTGCACCCTTAATTCGAAACTGAAAACGTTGTCAAACGAAAAAGTGTTCAACACGAAAGTTGTCATAAATATTATGAAGTAAATGCTGGAGAAATTTCAACGAAAATGGTTCAGAAAAATTGGAGTTATGCAAAAAATGGTAACCCCCTGTCTGCTGGAAATTTCTGGGGACAGTGAGATAAAAATTGAATTTTTACACCATCTTAACGACAGTTTTTGCTCAAACCTCCAACAGGAAACTTGTTAGGAATTGTTTAAACAATGTCCTGGCCAAATTTGGGAATTTTTTGAGCTTGTAGATTTCGAGTTTTGTAATTTTTACCACCCTGCACAGAATCTGTTTTTGCTCTTTGGCACTAACCGGTTCTCACCCTTGCCCCTTTTTCTTTTGGTTCAGATGGACGCCCTCGCTGACCTGGCTAGCCACCCCAATGACGTGTCTTTCTCTGATTGCTTGGGATGGGAAGGCTTCCCTAGCATCTTGTGGTCGGTTCTGCAGGCACTTGGCTATCCTACACCGCCACAATATGAGAGAATCCTCATCCGAGACCGTGGTGTGACTCGTTCCCGTGTGCGTTTGGTGGTACACCGTCACCCGCCGTGTCCTAGTTCCCCCACCTGGACGGTGGAAGTTCATGGACACCACATGGAGACGACTTGTGAGCTAGCTGCCTTGAATGGCATCAGTTCTTTTTGTGCTCAGAACCAGAGCTTGGTAGAGCACCAGTTGCTTGGGCTGTTCCCACCAACTCAGCCGGATGATCCCCACTGGATGAGGCGCTACCTTAGCTCTCCTTTGAGGATGGCGGAGAACCCCGTCGCAGCAGCCGCTTTGATGATGAGGTGGATACGGGCGTATCACCGTTTGCAGGCACTTCTTGGACGGTCGCAGAGCGAGATGCTCAACATTGCTATGGACATGTCCGCTCGCGCCCGTGACATAGGGGTTGAGAGGACCTCTTTGTCCATTGAGGTGACCACTAGAGATGCCATGATTGCTGACTTGGAGAGGCAATTGAATGACCTCCAGATTGCACACAACAACACCCAGAATGAGTTAGCACAAACTAGAGATGAGCTTGAGGAGGTACATGGTACCTTGGAGCATGCAAATGCTATGCTTGCCGCCCATGACGCTCAGCACCTTCTTGAGCAAGAAGGAGGGAATGGTGAAGGAGAGGCCCCCGATTCCGACATGGACACCGAGGATAACATGCCGTCCCTTCCAGCTCCACCTTCACCTATGGGCAGCGAGGCTACCGCTAACAATTTGGATGATTTTTAGAGTGGTAGTAGCAAGTTTACTCCTCCGCTAGGCCTAGATTTTGGCTTCATGTTGTAATAGGCTAGATGGAGTTGAGCTCCTCCTATTTGGTGGCAATGTAAATTAATGGTGTGGTTGTGGTGTAAAACTTGATGAAGTGTAATAGCTGTGTTGGAAACATTCTGCAGCTAACCTTGTTTTAATTATTATTGATGGGTTTTCCAATCCTTTCTGGGCTGTGATGTGAACTACAAAGTTGTTTGGAATTTGTCAAACAAAATGATCACCAAATTGCAACCCCATTGGTTAAGCGAAATAAAAATGGCAACCAAAACACTATAGCTCGGCCTGCTGAAAAACAGCAAATGCAGAGAGCTAAAGATTGAATTTTTCGGCTTAGTTCCAGTCCGAATTTGATTCTGAGCCCAACATGAAAGTTGTAGAGCATGAAATTTTCGAGCTACTGACTGAATTGGAGCATTTGACTTGTTTCCTGTCGGGAGATATGATTTTTCTTCCGAACTGCGTGCTGACTTGCCATTCTGCGCAGTACACTTTAAATATTGACACGTTCTATCTTGTCATTCATTATGCAAGCTTATGGAATGTGGCTAATACAAGTACCTACTGCAGATGGCAATCACCCGCAGCGGTCACGACGCTAGTGGCTCCAACGCTAACCAGCAGGGGCCAGAGGGGCAGCAACAACCACCGCCACCTCCTCCTCCGCAGCAACCTCCGACGTGGCAGCAGCTTTATGCCACGCAAACGGAGATTCTCCGGAACCTGCAGCATCAGCAGCAGATGATGCAGCAGCAGATGCTTCAGCAGGGAGGTCAACGGGCCCCTCAGCCTCAGGTGGCCCGATACGAGGATTTTCTGGCAACGCACCCGCCGATCTTCTCTCGTGCTGATGAGCCTTTGGAGGCCGACACATGGATTCGAGCCGTTGAGTCCAAGTTCACCATTTTGGCGACGCCTTGCACTTCCAACCGCAAGGTCGTGTTCGCGGCGCAGCAGCTCCGCGGCCCAGCTCTCCTATGGTGGGAGAACTACCTGGCCCTGCAGCAGGAGGGTCATGTAGTTGAGTGGGATGAGTTCAAGGCTGCATTCAAGGCTCATCACATTCCGGCCGGTCTAGTAGAGCGTAAGCTGAATGAGTTTTTGGCGCTGACCCAGGGTACCCGCACAGTGCTCCAGTACTCCCAGGCCTTCAATGGTCTGTGCCCCTACGCGGGTCATCACGCCGACTCCGACGAGAAGAAGCTTGAAAGGTTCCGACGTGGCCTGAACACCAAGTTGAAGGCACAGTTGGCCACCACCCGTGCTGCCACGTACGGCGATCTCGTGAACCTTGCCATCACCCAGGAAGACGCCAATGTGGTGCACAAGGCGGAGAAGAAGAGGAAGACTCCCGCTGGACCGTCAAGCGCGCAGCCACAGAGGTTCCGCTTGGTTCCCCCGGCTGCACCGCAGGGACAGTCCAGGGCACCTCAGGGAGGTGGATGGGTTGCTAGGCCGCCACAGCCTAACGCGCCTCGTTTCCCTCCACCGCCGCAGCAGCAGCAAGCACCAAGGCAAAATGCACAGCAGCCAGCTCGCCCTGGAGCCGGCTGTCAGTGCTTCAAGTGTGGAAGTAAAGATCATTTTATCAAGGATTGTCCGCAGAACAAGCAGCAAAACCAACGCCCGGGAAATCAGCAAGGCAAGGGCAAGCAGCAGCAGCAGCGTGTGCAAGTTCGCCAAGGACGGCTCAACTACACCAACTTGGCCGACCTGCCCGAGGGAGCCCCAGACATGACTGGTATCTTCCCTATCTGCACTCAACCTGCTGTGATATTATTTGATTCCGGGGCAACGCATAGTTTTATAAGCACAAGATTTCATGTGAAATGCGGATTAAAATCTTACCATACCAAATCATCGTATGTGATATCAACTGCGGGAGGCAAGATTGCATCCAACCAAGTCACCCACAAGGTTCCAATCAGGCTGGGAAGTAAAACATTTCCTACTGATTTGATTCTGCTTGGAATGGAAGGAATTGACATTGTGTTAGGAGCCAATTGGATGACTCAACACAAGGTTGTCCTAGATGTTGCGGAAAGAGTTGTTGAGATAAACTCGCCTACGCATGGCCCGAGTGTGCTATATCTGCCACAGCGGACTTGCGTCGATGCGTGTGCTTACACAATGGTAGAAACCCAACTAAAGGACATTCCGGTGGTATGTGAGTATGCCGATGTATTTCCGGATGACTTACCTGGGATGCCGCCGGATAGAGACATTGAATTCGTGATTGAACTTCAACCTGGCACAGCACCTATATCAAAGAGACCATATAGAATGCCGCCCAATGAATTGGCTGAATTAAAAATTCAACTCCAAGAATTGCTAGATAAGGGTTTCATTCGTCCAAGTGTATCACCTTGGGGATGTCCCGCTATCTTTGTGAAAAAGAAGGACCATTCCTTGAGGTTGTGTATTGATTACCGGTCTCTCAATGCGGTAACCATCAAGAACAAGTATCCGCTTCCCCGTATTGACATCTTGTTTGACCAATTAGCTGGCGCCAGAGTATTCTCCAAGATTGACCTACGCTCTGGCTATCATCAAATCAAAATCAGGCCTTGTGACATTCCAAAGACTGCCTTTTCCACACGTTACGGGCTTTATGAATTTTTGGTTATGTCCTTTGGACTCACGAATGCCCCAGCCTATTTCATGTACCTCATGAATTCGGTCTTCATGTCTGAACTAGACAAGTTTGTGGTGGTTTTCATTGATGACATTCTTATATATTCTAGGAATGAGGAAGAGCATGCCGAGCACCTTCGCATTGTTCTTCAGAGATTGAGAGATCACCAGCTCTATGCCAAGTTCTCCAAGTGTGAATTCTGGCTTGAGAGCGTGAAGTTTTTAGGTCACACGGTTTCCAAGGATGGTATATCCGTGGATCGAACCAAGGTACAAGAGGTGCTAGATTGGCAACCACCTACCTCTGTCCATGAGATTCGGAGTTTTCTGGGTTTAGCCGGTTATTACCGCCGTTTTATTCCGGATTTCCCTCGGATAGCAAAGCCCATGACCGAACTCTTGAAGAAGGGAGTTAAATTTGAGTGGAATGACAAATGTGAGGAAGCTTTCCACACCTTGCGAAGACATTTAACTTCAGCCCCAGTTTTGGCTCAGCCCGATTGCACCAAGCCTTATGATGTCTATTGCGATGCATCAGGCACCGGTCTTGGCTGTGTTCTCATGCAAGAAAACCGGGTCATTGCTTATGCTTCTCGAGCACTTCGGCCTCATGAGCAAAACTACCCCACGCACGATCTTGAGTTAGCAGCGGTCATTCATGCTCTCAAGATGTGGAGACACTATTTGATGGGTGTTCCCTGCAACATATACACAGACCACAAGAGCCTCAAATATGTTTTCACTCAGGCACATTTGAATATGAGACAGCGAAGATGGTTGGAGTTAGCAAAGGACTATGACCTTAGTGTGCATTATCACCCCGGGAAGGCTAATGTAGTTGCGGATGCACTAAGCCGCAAGGCTCGTTGTCATTGTCTTTCCGTGGAGTCCTACGCTGACACCCTGTGTCATGAAATGGCAAAGCTCAATTTGGAGATTGTTCCACACGGGTACTTCAACCATATTGCAGTGGAACCAACCTTGCACGATCAGATTGTTGTAGCCCAATTAAATGACGCGGGCATTAAAGTTCTTAAACGGAAATTGTCTAAGGAGAAGGTGAAAGAGAAGTACAAATGTTTCCGGTTGGATGGGCAGGGAGTGATGTGGTTTGGACATCGCCTCGTGGTGCCCAAAACACGGAACTCCGGAGGAAGATTATGGATGAGGCACATCTCTCTAAATTTTCTATCCATCCCGGCAGCACCAAAATGTACCAAGATTTGAAACAAAACTTTTGGTGGACTCGGATGAAGCGAGAAATTGCCACATATGTGTCGGAATGTGACACATGCCAGCGGGTTAAGGCCAGCCACTTGAAGGTAGCAGGCACGCTTCAACCTCTACCTATTCCCTCATGGAAGTGGGAAGACTAAACATGGACTTTATTGTTGATCTTCCCAGAACCCTCAGGGGGCATGACTCCATTTGGGTAATTGTGACCGCCTTACCAAGACCGCACATTTATTCCGGTCAATACCTTTTATAACGCTAAGAAGTACGCGAGATTTATTTGGAGCGGATCGTTTGTCTACATGGGGTACCCAAGACGATAATTTCAGATCGTGGGTGCTCCGTTCGTAGCACGCTTTTGGGAACAGTTGCAATTATCCCTAGGCACCAAACTGATCCGTAGTTCAGCATATCACCCACAGACCGATGGGCAGACGGAAAGGGTAAATCAAATACTTGAGGATATGCTTCGAGCTTGTGTTATCCATTATGGGAAGAATTGGGAGAAATGTTTGTCTCTGGCTGAATTCTCCTATAACAACAGCTACCAAGCGAGCCTTAAAATGGCACCTTTCGAAGCCTTATATGGCAGAAGATGTCGGACCCCGTTGTGTTGGTCCCAGGCAGGCGAGAGGTATGCTTATGGCCCTGACCTTGTAAAGGAAGCAGAGGAAAAGGTTAGAATCATTCGTGAAAATTTGAGAACTGCCCAGTCAAGGCAGAAGAGTTACTTTGATCAACGGCGGAAGCCACTTCAGTTTGAAGTTGGTGATCACGTGTATCTTAAAGTCTCCCCGACCAAAGGTGTGCAAAGATTCGGATTAAAAGGAAAGCTTGCACCTCGTTATATCGGCCGTATGAAATTACTCAGCAATATGGGCCCGGTAGCCCTATCAGTGAAGCTTCCCGAAAAACTTCAGCTGTACACAATGTATTCCATGTTTCTCAACTCAAGAGGTGTCTTCGTGTTCCGACCGAAGTTGTTGAACAAGAGGAACTCCGGTTGAACCGGATCTCTCTATGATGAGCATCCCGTTAAGATCCTCGACGAGAAGAAGCGACAACACGAAGGAAGGGAGTTAAAATGTACAAAGTTCAGTGGAGTCATCACTCCGAAGATGAAGCCACGTGGGAAACCGAGGACTACTTAGGAAGAATTTCCCCGACATACTTTCATAAGCCGAGGTATTTCTTTTCCCCTCTCTATCTCTAGGTTTAATCGAATCTCGGGACGAGATTCCTTTTAAGGGGGGTAGGCTGTGACATCTCTGATGTCAAAAGAATTAAAAAGTGCAATTAAAATCAATGCAACAGGGAATTGGGTTGAAATTCAAAATTCGTCAAAAAATTCAATTATATTCAAAACAAGGGTTGTTTGGACACCAACTGAAATCTCAAGACTTGGGTGCTGAACTTAAAATCTCGGACCAAAGGAGTAGTTGTTCACCTACAGCCCTTCGCCGACAACCTCGCCCACGGCGTTCGTTCCGCTCGATGGCCCTCGAGCGGGGTGTCCGCACGATCGAGCTTAGCCCCGGATGTCCGTCCGATCGAGCTTAGTCCGATGACGATCGAGCGTATCGCCCGGATGTCCGTCACGATCGAGCTAGCCC